>JAIZAY010000053.1:82500-195622 GCA_029531755.1 Holothuria leucospilota | reverse complement strand
CCAAGCAGGACAGAATGATTGCTATTATTGCAATGCCCCGTGCGGTTTTTACACCCCCCTCCTCTACCCCTCACACCCGACCCGATACATCACGAAGAAATCAACTACTCGCCATTAGTCTAGGAAGCTTGTTATTTATAGGTTTGTTTAGTACGTATTCAACGTGCTTTGCATGAAACTTAATTCTGTATAAAGTTACAGAAACATTACTAAAATGTGTCTTAAATGTTGTTTTCCGCTACATATCCTGATTTTTTAATTACTTCACCCCATATAACAGCGTCATTGAAGTATCAACTTACTGTTAGTACGAATTACGCTAGTTGACATGGGCGTAAATCCCGGGGGATGGGGGATATATCCCCCAACATTTGACTAGGGGGATGGCCCATATAATCATCCCCCTCAATGTTTCAGGCTACAGATACGTGTATGATGGAAAGTATATTTTATTTTTCATTTTCATAGGAGCTTTTTCAATCTCGCTCGACTTTCTATCACAAATGTTTCTCCAACTATCAGAATTTTAGCAAATCGTTGGCAATCTATCAAAATTTTCTCGCGCTCCACGCATGGGCGTAAATCGGGAGGGGGGGGGATGGGGATATATCCCCCCAACATTTGACTAGGGGGATGGCACATATAATCAGTCTACAGATAAAGTGTATGATGGAAAGTATATTTTATTCTTCATTTTCATAGGAAATGTTTTCAATCTCGCTTCACTTTCTATCACAAATGTTTCTCAAACTATCAGAATTTTATCAAATCGTTGGCAATCTATCAAAATTTTCGCGCGCTCCGCGCGCTTCCAACCTTACGTCAGTGTCACTCATATTATCAACATCTTCCGATGGCAACTTTCGGAGAAGTACAGCAGCAAAAAGTTGAAAGTTTACGAATTAATAGGTAAAAGACCAGCTTATGGCAGTGGCATGTAGGTTTGTTGGGCAATTGAAAGTGTCTCGATGAAGAGTCTGAATGCAGGTTTTGTAATCGAAATATTATTCGTCACTGTTTACACTCCATGTCATGACCATTATTAGGGTAATAATACACGAAACTGTTCTGATCACAACACTTTCCGAAGAACAGATATACATCTCCAAACATCTGGATCAATATGGGACCTTTCAATCTAATATATAGCATGATGTAGAAGGTTGAAAGTACGTATCTGCCGTTATACATTTTTCAAAAAAAAATTACCAAAGCTTCGCCAGTTCGCGCTGAGCCATTATCGGTATAGATGGTGATTGTTAATACACTAACAATGTTGGCCCGTTACTTGCTCAGAACATCAATTCTTCTTCTTCCTCTTTGGACTTTTAGCATAATTCTAGCCTCCCCTACTGATTCTTCAGCTTTCGCTTTTTCTATTACTGAGGACGAAGTGGTCGAAGTAGCTTAAATGTGTCTTAAGCCTGGAAAATCCGCCCGTTTTGATGATATTAGACCTTCTGTTGTAAGACAGGCGATCCCATATATTACTAAACCCCTTTCTCATGTTTTTAACATTTCTTTATCCACGGCTAAATTTCCCGATCACCTAAAAATGGCAAAAGTAATTCCAGTCTACAAAAAGGTGACTCACAGGGGCGGATCTAGGATTTTTTGTTGGGGGGGGGGGGGGCGCTGACGGTCGATCTCTGCCCGAACGAATATCTAAGCGTAGCGCCACCATCAGTTGGCGCGGAGCGTACAGAAAATTTTGAAAAATAGCGACCCTTCAGATAGCCGGAAATGGCATTTCCCAGGCTTGTAAGTAGAACCTAAGCAGTCGTTACTTTGAGCTTTTGTTTGCCAAAAAAATGTTCCCTTCATTTAAAAGTGAGAAAATTGCAAAAACTTGCTTGATGAACTAAACCAAAATTTACTTGATCTTGATTTAAGCTAAGATCACTCTTTAAACACTTTTGATGAAATATCTTTCCAAAAATATGTCGTAATATTATAGGTCCGGAAAAAGTGGTCTAAAGATAAGGGGGATCCTCACACAAGGTACAGAGAGGAGAATCTTTCCTTTTTAATTTTGAATAAAAATTCGTTACAACCTATAATTCTATGAACGTAAAAAAAAAAAAAACTGAAAGAATTGAATTTTGGGGTCTCCAACAGCTTCAAAGACGATGGTGAAAATATCTGACCAAGGTAACTATACACTGCTGTAAGATTCATATTTGAGATCGCAGTAGCTTTTAAAGTCTTTTGCTTGATGAAATATACCACTTTATTGTCATGTGCATGAGAGATAAACATTGTTAAACGCTTTGCGTTATCATTGATTTCATTAGCGGCATGTAGATTCAGTCTCCACTCCACTCGGGATAGCAGAATTTTTCCGTAATGCAATGTAAAAGGAAAAATACTAGTAATATTACATTTATGGCAGAAATCATTCTAATTAAGCACTCAGTCGAATCTCTCATTAAAAAAATTACTTTGTAAGTTTTAGTGACCATGAGAGCTCTGGCATAGATAAGTTTATTGTCAATTTTAATGAGAGTTATTCAAAATATATTGATTAGCATATACATCCGGAGGGCGTAAAATAAGATTAAGTGCAACAGACATCATAAATACTTGTTTTCAATGATAACATATTCATTGGAAAGGTCACATTAAAACACATATATTCCGCCATATTTCTTGAGCTTACTATCAAACAAAACTTTCCAAAAAGCAAAGCCATCCTGAAAATAATTTTTCCCTCATTTACACTTTAAGCTATAAGCAAAAGAGCATAATCCGACCATTCCTAAACCACCTTCACATTTTGCACATATTAGAACAGAAGGTTTCCCCGAATTGTCTGGTTTGTGTGACCAAATAAATTTATATAAAATACTCTCTAGTTCATGAAAAAAGGAAGAAACGGGATCACAGATTGTATAAAATAAGTGAACATAGACATTAAGCCAGTGGCGGTGATTTCTTTTCAACTTTGGGGGGGGGGATGGGGTGAACTATCGCAAATGTGGAAAATGTGCACGCGAAGCGTGCACGGCGAGCGCGAAGCGCGAGCCCATGACGGGTGGGGTCCAGGGGCCAGCCTTAGGGCCCCTGGTGGGGTCCAGGGGGCGAATCCCCCGGAAGCTTCTGGGTTTTAATGTCTCAGAAGCGCCAGGAAGACTGTTTAAGGGGTTATTTTCAATGGTAATGTTCTTAAAAAAAATAGTAAAAGTAAAAAATAAGCTTTGGAAAATTTTAGGGGGGGGGGGCGCCGGGTGCGCCCCGCCTAAATCCGCCACTGACTCAAATACCTTTTCTAACTATCGTCCTATCTCGTTCTTGCCTTGCTTCTCAAAGCTTCTTGAACGCCTAATTTATAATCGTGTTGTGAAATTTCTTGATAAAAACAATATCTTTTTTAAGCACCAGTATTGTTTTTGCTCCGGGATTTCAACTGAAATGGCTCTTTCTGATGCAGTGAAAAACTAAGAAATTCTATGGGCAAAAAATTAACAACAGCCGGTATTTTCCTCGACTTATCAAAAGCATTTGACACTATCGACCACAACATCCTCTGCCAAAAGCTTAATTACTGGGGTATTCGTTGGAACTTTTTGTCCTGGTTTAAAAGTTATCTATCTAATAGACAGCAGTATGTGTTTCTCAATGGTTATAACTCAGATATACGAACAATAAGCTGTGGTTTCCCACAAGGTTCCATCCTAGGTCCACTCCTTTTTATTATTTATGTTAACGATATCGGTAATCTTTCATCCAAAGCTTCAGTGGTACTTTTTGCCGACGACACAAATATTTTCTTTAGTGATAACGATGTTATCAAACTCCAACGCATTATTACCGAGGAACTCAATGTCTGCATTAATTGGTTTGCGGCTAATAAGCTTTCGCTTAATATCGATTAAACTAATTACATTATTTTTAACGAGAAAAGTAATTTAAATAATTTCAGTATTAAAATTAATGATACTTATTTGAAGAGAGTTGATTATGTTAAGTTCTTGGGGGTTTACATCGGTTTTAAACTTTCATAGAGTGAACATATCAATCATGTGTCAAGACATGTAGCAAAGGGTGTAGGTGTATTGTCACAGTTAAAACACATTTTACCAAGACATGTTTTAAGGTCTTTGTATCAAACACTAATTATGCCCCATCTTACATGTTGTTGTATAGTCTGGTCAGGCGCCAGTCATCAGTATTTGAATAAGTTAATAGTTCTACAAAAAAGAGCCATCAGACATATTACTCTCTCAGGTCACTATGATCATACCAACCTTTTGTTCGATTCTCTTAATCTGCTCAAATTCTCTGAGCTCATAAGCCTTAACATGGCTAAGTTTGTTTATCGCTCTCAAAACAATTAACTGCCACCTTTTTTGAACGAACTTTTCATTACCAATTCTGTATTACATGACCACTGTACTAGACAATCTGATTACTTGCATGTCCCTAGCTGTCGCACAAGCCTTTTAATGAGGGGCTTACACCACCGTGCAGTTACCTTGTGGAATTCACTTCCAGACATTTTAAAACAGAAACCTTCTATTTTCAGCTTAGAGAGGAACTTACACAATTATTTCATCGGAATGTATTAATTACTTACTTTTTTCTTATCGTATCCTTTATGATTAGGGCTTGCTCCTTTATCTGGTTTAGAGGCATGGCTTAGGTTTTAAGTGGTGGGGCGGGTGGCTGGGTACTCAATTTATTTTATTTTAGTAACTTTTCTCTATTTTTTTCAAGGGAGTGTTCTGCCTTTGATGTCAAGCCCAACAGGGTTTTGCAGTTCATTTCCTTCCGCTACTACTACAACAATTGCCTCCATAACTGTATAAATGTAATTCTTTGTCATACTGTATATTGTAGTGGGGAAACAAATAAATGAAAATGAAATGAAATATATATATATATATATATATATATATATATATATATATATATATATATATATATATATATATATATATATATATATATATATATATATATATATATATATACTCCAATGATGCCGATTTTTTAAGCTTCTAAAGTACCTAAATTTTTTAATACAAACTTTACTTCAAAGGTAGCATATGTGGCATCAGGTCTCATGTAAGGACACCTAATTTTCAAAAATTTTCAAATTTTGCAAATTTTGAAAGCCTTAGGACCTTGAGATAAGCCGTAAATGTCCCTGCAGAGCAGCCTATAATGTATGTAATAGGTAGCAGTATGAGCGTTCAGTAACTTTGTTAGCTATGATAAGTCTGAGGTTGCAACATGGCTATTCTTCTTACTAAAAGCGACTGCCAAACTCACAGTATAATTTGCTAGTATATTGCATGCATTAGGGCAAACGGCTGATTGCAAGATATTCATTTACAAGCAAGGGTTCGAGGCCCCCCACCTTTAGTACTCTTTGTGCATCTTTCTTGTTCTGACAAAAAGTAAGATATATTAGAATATGAATGGCGCCACGGTTGACCAGTGACTGAAACGGTTGACCGTTGACCACTACACAGTAATTGCAGGGAGGTGTTATTAGGTAATAACACCGCCATGGTATTTCAATAGGAGTAAACGGTTGACCGTTAGTTTTAACATTTAAAAGACAAGGTGGTCAAGATTTTCTTGTTCGATTTATGGTCAACCGTTGCGTGTTTGTTCTTTCGGTCATAATTTTCTGTCCAGCTTTTCAAGGCAGATCTCACATGATCTTGTCTTTATTAATTCATATTTCATTTCCCTATTAGGAAATCTAGTGATTAAGTGATTATATATTTTAAATTTATATTATAAACCATGGGGTCAACCGTTCGACCTGGGGTGGGGGGAGGGGTCCTGACTAGTAGAAATAGCGCCATCTACTTCATGACACAACCGCTCACCTATAACCTGTGTCTATTGGTACTTAATTATTGAAACCTTCTCTCTTGTAGCCTAACTGTTTGCTGGATACGCTGTAGATCATAAATATATTTATCCGTATAGTTGTTTTAAGGCACAGATACATTCAACTGATAGCCTCTGTACACCTTTCTCTCTGGAGTTTCCGAGCCCGACTGACCAATTACTTTACCCCCAAATAACATCCTTCCTTTGTGTAATAAATAACTATTGTCCTCTTGTACTGCATTATTTACATTCAAGTTATTCATGCATAAGTAAAAATTCAGTAATCTTCTCATAAAACAATCCAATAGGCTTCATATCACTTTTTCCCCAATACCAGGAAACTTAACCAGCTACCAGATTTGCCGCTTTTCGTTGCCAAATTTCTGTTATATTCAACACGAGACTTCTCCTATACCTTTGTACAGGCCGTCAGACAATCCTGGAAAAAATTATCTGGGACAAATCTTCCGCACCCCACCTCAGTGTTGGTTTTGAAGGTGAATTAAAGTTGAGCGCTGAAGAAAAGAGCGCGCTTTTTGTTTCCTAAACATTGAACAAGGGGTGGAAGGGAAGGTCCGGAAGTGCCCCAATAATTTTTTTCCAGGATCGTACAACTTACCTTTGTTGGGAAAGTTTAAATTGTCAGAGGAAGGGAAATCCATTAACATTTATCTTCACAGTGCTGGGTATTAGTTTGAGATCTCAAAGGTCAGGTGAGAGTGTTAGGCCATCCACGTTTACTTCAACAGAAACGAAAGACAACCTTAAAAGGTTTTATTTGCCAGTATTGACTTGGAAGTAAAATAAGAGGAGCTGTTAAATTCTCTCCTGGAAGAACACATAGCTGTCCCTTTTCCCATTGTCTCACGTTCAATTGCATACACTTTACAGTTCAGTATCAAAACATCATATCATTCTAAATACCCATATGCTGATTAATTGGAAACCCAGAGTACACTAAACTTATTCAAACTGTGGTGACTACTCCGTCCCCCCGAAACAAACATCTTTGGAAAATTGCGTATCTTATCTAATTACGAAGACAGGAGTTCGCGGGCCCCCATTTCAGGAGAGAGTTCATACGTTTGTAGGTCGTACAACATATTCCTGGATCAGTTAAGTCAGGGAGCTGTTACAGTCCGGTCGTAACACCTTACTTGTAATACCCAGTGGTACAAGAAGGAATTCGTTCAGGGACAGCACGATCAATGCTTAAAAGTCCATAGCAAAATAGGATACCAAATCGGGCAAGTAGCAGATTAAAGGGGGTGGCGAAATAATTTCCATGGGAGGCGAGATGTGTAAAATCGTAGTAAGAAAATTATAACTTTAAAGCAGGATTTTTTTCTTTTGGCTGCAGGATTGACGGCTTTAATTGCGTGCATATACTCAACACTGTATTAGAGGCAATAACATGACCCCAAATAGTTTTGAAAAATTAGCAAAATCTTGAAAATGTCTGTTTTGCTTTACAGGCACTTCTAGAGATGTTTCTGAACATACCTGGTATCATTAAACAGCCTATTACAAACAAGAAGTAAAGCAAGTTTTGTTTTCCTATTTATGCTCCTAATGTCGATACCCCGGGCTTTTTTTGTTGTTGATATTTCAAATGTTTTACATCGTTTTCATTGTGATACCATCATCTGTGGAGGTGATTTAAACGTTATTTTCAACTTTGAGCTGAATAAGAAAGGAACCAATTCCAAAGCTATGGAGAAATGCTTTGAGCTAATTTTTTTACATGATCTCGTTGATATATGGAGAAAACCAAATCCTTTTGATAAAAATTTCACTTGAAGCTGAAGTATAACACCAAGTATCCATTGCGGGCTGGATTTTTTTCTGATTTCAAGACATACAATTCCAGCAGCTACAGATATTGTCTTTTCTCCTGGTTTTTTGTCAGACCACTCTTTTTTGTTTATCGATTGGTACTCAAGAGGCTCGTAGAGGCCCAGGTATTTGGAAATTGAATAATTTTCTTCTGAACGATTCCATGTATACTTGCTTAATTTATGAGCTCATTCGTAACCAACAAAAGGAAAATGCCCCTGATGACCCTATATTTTGGTCGGAATGGTTGAAGTTTAATATTCGTAAAACTAGTATGAAGTTTGCAAAGAAAAGGGCTAAAGAAATGCGATTAAATGGAAACAAACTTATCCAAAAATATTGCCGATTTCGAACAGCAATTTTATATCAATGTGTCCCCAATTATATATAAACAATTAAGGGAAGGCTAAAACAATCTGTTGTTATATTACGAGTACTAACTGAAGGGCACTATTATCAGATCTCGTGCACGCTGTGTGGAAGAAGGAGAAAAGAATTTTAAACATTCTTTTTTTCAATCTGGAAAAAAGAAAGAATGCACTTAACTCAATTTAAAAACATGAAAAGAGCAATGGTATTTTCGTAACAGAAGGGGACGGCATACTAGAAGAAATTAAAAATTTCTACAAGCCTTTCTATACTCTAACGAAATGTGATCCCGATTTTTTATGGGCTCTTAGACCAGAATATTGCTGATATAGGTTTGGATTCTTGTGAAGTTGAGTTCACTCTTGATGAATGCAACCAAGCTCCGGTATCGATGAAAAACGATAATTTAAAGCTCCAGGGAGTGATGGCCCCTCGGTAAGCTTTTGCAAAACTTTTTAGAATTCAATAGGGCAAGTGGTTCTCGAATCTTTAAAGTTTGGTTATCAAAGAGGCCATTTATCAACAGACAAAAGGCATTGTGACATTAATTTTAAACGGTAACAAGGCCGAAACTTCTTTAAACATTTATCGCGCTATTACACAGTGTTACGGCTTGGTTGCAAGTCAAACTAATCACAGCGAAAGATCACAAAAGAACGAAATTAAAATTTCAACAACTTAAATATTATTTACAATTTCCTTATCTTACTTAAATTTACAATAATTAATTAGATTTACTCACAATCCTATTCTGGTCTGGTCCAAGGGTTGGTAGTGCATGCACGTCGATGATGGTACAGTAGTAGACCTGCAGCGTGCTGTAGCGTAGGAACTGGTTCCACGAGCGAATAATGACAAGGCAATGTTTCTTAGAAGTGTCGCCAGGCCGCTGTTATAATTGGCACATTACGTAAACAGTTCCCCTTCTACAGTATAAGCCTTTTCGCAATCTCAGTTGAACACAGACTGATGGGTAATGTCAAAGGTCACGGAAGATAAACAACCGTGACGCCATGGTTACAGTACATGGGCATGTTGCATATTCGCGTACAATCAGTGGGTACAGCATTTCGCACGCGTTAGTGAAACCAGTATCTGTGCCCGGCGTGTTTCTTAAAACTCGAATCTTCAGTCATTTCTTGCTTTTATATACCAATATGGAACAATCAGGGATTGGTTTGGAGGAATTTGGACATTGCTTAGTTCAAGGTTTGAAAGATTTTCTTCGAATTCGATGTTTAAAATCCACACGCAGAAGAGAGAACTCAAGTTACTCGCATACTGCAGCTGCAACGTTACATGTGGAAGTTCAGTGATCAGAGCAACACATGTATGCTAATTCTCTACTGTAAATTGTTATCGAGAGACTAAGACTGGTTAATAGTAGCCTACAGGAAAGAAGACATATCCTCCTGTGAGCTACTTTGAAATAGCAGAGTGGCTCTTCAAAGAGGGTATAGGCCACATGCAATCAGTGAACTAGCCAAGCAGGAGCTCTGACTTTCCAGTAGGCCTACTACTTAGTACTAACATAGTCCCCAGAGCATGCAGCTATTTCGACAGCAAATGGTTGGTTAGTTGGTTGGCTAGTTAGTAAGTTAGTAAGTTAGTCAGTCAGTCAGTCAGTCAGTCAGTCAGTCAGTCAGTCAGTCAGTCAGTCAGTCAGTCAGTCAGTCAGTCAGTCAGTCACATGACATGAAAGTCCTTTTAGTCCAAATTCTTGTAGAAGCTGACCACAGTTAATCAGGCTTGCATTATAACAAGGTAAAGCAGAACTTCAGCTCTATCAGCACAATGTGCACTCAAGCGAATAATGACTTGTGATGCTTAATAAGTAGTTCCAGTGGCTACTAAGGTTTGGCCGGATCATATGTCAGGACTGAGCATTGTTGTGAAGATACAACTGGCTGGACTAAAACCACAGAATTTGAAAGTTACTGGCCATCACTAATAAGACTTTCCTGGCATGAGAAAAAATTGAACTACTATTTGTACCTTCCTACCAGCCACCTGATGTGACCTATTTTCGCCTTGTGGTTTCACCAGAAGTAGCAGTGTTGACATTCCTTTACCCTCGAGTTTAACCACATCCAGTGAGTGATGTTCAGAAAACGGCGCTGCCTTATTCTTGAAACCACAAGACCAAATTCCCCGAGATTTCTCATTTCAAGTATCATTCATTGTGTGTTGGAACACACTAGGTTTGTTAAAGCACATTGCTGCATTGAACAGAATTGGTGGCTATTGCCACAAAGTTTCTTCAAGACAAGCAACGCAAAGAAATCATGTAAGCCGAAGCGGAGAGTTTGTTGGATGTGTTAGCTGCAGCAGAATTGAAGGCTCAAAGAGTGCTACAGTGACGGAATGAGAAAGACTGTGGTTGCAAACGTTTTAGGTATCGATGATAGCCACAATTGTCAGAACTGCACTATTTTATGTGGAATTTTTAATAGTTTCGTGGAAAGTCCTAGACGTATATGCAGTACCTCCCTGAGTCTCGAACGGCTTTATGATGCACAGGGCTGGAAAAAGTATCTGGAAGATTCTTTCCTGGCTGTAAGAAGCCTACCTCATAGGGCCTATACGTCCCATATGCTGAAGAAATTTGAGTATTTGCAGTCACTGCCACTTGCAGAAGAATTTTGTTGCTCATAAAGAGAAATTTACCCAACAGAATACTGACAGAACCTACTCAAAAATATGTGACGGAAGTAAGAAAAGTAATTCAATACATCAGCCCTGTGCTCACCATACTTGTTTTATATCAATACAAACAGTGAAAGATAAACAGAGATTGGCTAATTAGGCCTATTATACAAACGGTCTCATGGGCAGCGATCATGGGGGACAGAGCTGGGACATGTCCCCCACTCCCCCCAATATTTTAAGTGGGGGATATAATATTAAATGTCCCCCCCCCCCTCATTAGAGGTATGCTGAATAAATCAGTGTTGTTACTCACATTTTCGATATTAATTAATAACTGTGATATTAGCCTATTAATGGCAGCTGGGGAGAACTCAGTTTGATCAGAAACATGTGATCTGTGTTCCTCTAGAATGCATCAAATTGCTTGGCTTCCAGGGGCTTCGCCCTTAGCTGGACCCCAACAGGGGACCTATGGCGGTCCCCTGTACCGGCCTGGCCGGAGGCGTAAACTTGAGCATTCAAGCAAGCGGAAGCCCCCTCCCAATAATTTTAACAGATCGTCGCCCCTGAACGACCTGTTAAAGGTTGCGGGGTCACTCTGCAAATTTTGTATTCCAAATTAATTGCTTGAAGTTGCAGAATCTGGACAAGTATGCTACCCTGTCAATTTGTTCGTAGGAAGGTTTGCCAACAACTAAGACCTTCTGGAATGTACCAAAGATTTCATTTTCAACTGAGTTTGAAGGTCACCGCCCGGGAGACCGAAGGTCCGCGAGACCGAAAGGAAATTAGGGTTCGCGAGGCCGATACAGTAAGGAATCTATGCGACGGTGATATCGTCTATGTGCGTGTGTATGGGTGTATGTGTTTATGTGAGGCTTAGCTTCTAAACACGTTTTCTCAAGATAGCAATGATGGACACTGACCCTGACTCTTTCAATTTTCTGCCCGAAATGAGGACTCTTGAACAAAAATTAATGTCACTTTAAAGGAATGGGTTAAGGAAGTCATATTTTGATGACGTAATGTCTGGGACCCCATGACCTCTGAACAATAATGACCTTCGTGACGTTTCATTTCATTAGTACACTTTTAAGTTCCAAAAGTTGAAAAAAATTCAAAATCCCATAAGTTCATAGTGATATCCCACAAGTTAATATTAGTGTCTCGCAAGTTCAAACGAGGTGTCATAAGTTCAGAAAAGGGTCCCATGAGTTCAAGGGTCCTAAGCCTGATTCGGTCTCGAGGACCTTATTGCACTTTCGGTCTCGCCGACCTTCGGTCTCGCGGACCTAAATGACCGTGCGATCGCACGTCAGCCCAGTTCAACTTCGCCCATATGCTTCAATGCAATTTCGGTCTCGCGGACCTTCGGTCTCGCGGGAAAACCCCGAGTTTGAAGGCATGCATAGTCCTAACTCTCCCTGCCCAACCGAGTTTGTTTTCAAAAAGAACTTAGTCGTATATTAAATTTTATCGGTCGCCTATAGAAATAATAACAATAACAAAGTTGAAAGGCATAATTACATGGACAAAAATGTCAGCATACAAGCCGTATAAGTGGGTCTAAAGACAAAACATGCCTGTTAGCAATTAACGCCTGGTGTGACTTTTGCGATTTTCCACAGACATATTCGGCGGCCTCCAACTAATCCCGAGGGAGCAGCGCTTGCGATATGAAGGCAATCCTGAATCAAGGTTTTACATAAAAGGGGGATGGGGGAGGGGTAAACGGAGTTACGGTTACGTGTCCCCACGGGTTTGAAGCTGCCAAAAAGTGCTACCTTTCTTGAGATTGTTGGGCAACCAGCCAGACAAGGTTGTGGGGAAAGCAGTGCTTGCAGGCAGCGGCGTACGTAGCCACTGGGGACGCAGGGGCGGCAGCCCCATGAAAGCTTGTCGTTCCCCGTGTATATTGCTTTATACAAAACTACAACACAGGCTCACTGCACTACTCAATGCACAGGCCAGTCGTTTATACCATTCTAATCGGCCATGCTGTTATACTATCATGGCACCTACATGCAACAAAATTATTTTATGCCCACAATCCAAATTCAAGGTTAGCTTTGTATTTCCAATTCCATTTCATTTTTGCTTGGCCCATTGTAAGTTAGTAATTACTCTGCCGTACTTGGGCTACATTGGTGTGTTACATGGCTAAAGGCCGGTCAATCTTTATCTTTCCCACACGCAACTTGCAGATTCAGTGGCGCCAGCAATTTCCGAAAATTTCTGTGAAAATTTGAGCCACACAGGCGTTTAAGCTATAGATTTCGGTAGGGGGGAAGGGTGAGGTGTGTTTTTGACTGAACAATGAATCTTTATTAATCACTTTTTATTAATCACTTTTATCACAAGTCGTTGTTAAACTGTCAAAACTCTCTCAAATCCTTCTCAAAGTATCAAAATCTCCGCGCGGTTCGCACCTCACCGCATAGCTGCATCTACAGACTATTAATACCGTCTTAAACATGTTTGCATTACTCAATGATGAGGGTTCTAAACTTTGTCTGATTGTTCTTCTGCACTCATGAAGGAGCAGGCATTGCAAAAATGCAAAGAAGTGGAAATGAGGGGAAGACATATTTTATGAAAATTAAAGTTTATGAGAATTACTAGACTCGCCCTCTAATCAGTGGATGTATTTTGTTAGGAATCTGGGGTGTCTCAGTGCAAAGTCTGCCCACAACTTTTGTTATGAAAATGGTTTTCAATGCAAAGTTTCGGAGCCCTTCGCGTGCATTTGTCACATTATACACTCCATATCTTATAACTATTATTGGGGCAAACTTGTGACCAAAGCCCTTTTACGACAAAAGTACATCTTTGACCTCTGCAGTCTGCAGGGACCTCGCATCAGTAGCTGAGAATCTTAGAGTAATGTAATAGCACGAGTAACATACACGGTAACATTCTTAGCATGTATTTGTTGTTACCCATACCACACCAAAATATCTCAAAATAGTGATAATTTCTAAGAACGTAATTAATTGAAAATTTGATAAAGATACTTGCATTTGGCATCTAAGCTGCCTAATTACGTTAACAAGAATTTTTCCGGGGGGAGATACCCCTCCAGACAACAAACCTTTCCTTTACAATCAATCAAAAGCAAAAATTCACTTAATTTCGAAAATTTACCAGTATATGATCGGTTCCTATATGATCAGTTTGAAATTTGTCAAAGATAGCACCATTTTGCGTCTAAGCCATCTTAAATGAACAAAAATTTCTCAAAGGGGAGGGGTACACCCAGGACATTACCAGGACATCAACTGCAAAAGGTGAAAAGGGAAGACATCGCTCTGGGCTCAAACTACCCCAAACGCGAATATGCACAATTTTACACCGGTCCACTGGGTGTATCTGCAGTGGGCTTAAAGCATCATAATCTATATGCCCCCATAACTAACTTCTGTGCAGCGCCCCTGCGCAAATTTGTCGGCAAATCTCAGTGCCGGCGTCAAACTCACAAAAGTTATGCCATGGTATTTTAAAGTATCTTATACGTACTGTAGGCCCACCAGACTGTTTTTTTTTTGTATTTCAGTAAACTATTTGATGACTATAATCAAGACATGATCTCAAAATACAGGATGTACAAAAAACTTTAGAAAGACTCGCAAGGCCTACATGGGAAGTATCATTTCCTTCGATCTAGGAGGCCTTCTTAGCTAAAATTTCGGGGAGGGTTGAGCGCTAACCAGTGGCGGCGTTCCGCTTAGATAGGAACAAAGATATTATGACATCTTTGGATAGTAACAAGGCGCCTTCCCATGAAATGGCCAAGCCCCCCCCCCCCTTCCGCCCCTAAAAAGATCCTAGCTACGCCACAGCTTGCAGAGAGTAAAACATTTTCTTTGGGGAGAGACGTACTAGAGTGCATTAAGGCAATGATAAGTTTTAATTTTCTAGGGGTCGAAAAATCTTTAATGGGGGCCCAAACCGTCCTTTTCCTGGCTACTGGCTTAAGAAGATAACAGACATTGTCTGGCGCAGACCTGTTAAGGACGAAACAAAATCTCGTGACGTTTACTGGTTTACATCATGTGTCGTAGCAAGAATCAACAACCGTTCATTTGACAGGATACAGAATAAGTAAGGAACTTTTATAAGTCGCGAGGTTTAAAAGAGGGACTAAATTAAATGAGCATCCTAATCAGAAATGCCATTCAACTCCATGCGGTTTTGAGATAATAACGAGAAGATAGATAAAGATCGATTGTCCGAGCAGTTGGGCCCTTTCAGGCATAACTTACATTGTACTTCCCTCTTCGAGTCACTAGCCGTACAACATGCTTCAAACACAAGAGAACATTAACTGGGTTTAGCGAAATGAGATGAAATTCTCGACTTTTACATAAATCGATGTATTCTACTTATTTGGCTACTTGGAGAGGTGGAAAGGGTTTGTACTATATTTAGCTATAAGAAGAGTGGGCAAAGCGTACCAAAAAGTTTGGGTTTTAGAAATCAGAAAAAAAATTCAGAAATCACCCTTCTGAAAGCCAAAATAAGTAAACCGACCATGAGTACCAACAAAATTTTCCAAGCAGAGACCGGGCTATATACCAGCGACCCCAAGTTCTGACGGCCCCTATGTCGGGGTGGTGAGAAAGGGATATGAACTAGCCTACTTAACAACGCCATTGCAGAGCATATTTTGCATAATATCATTTAATATTCCAAGAGCCGAGATGCGCACTGACAGTGTTCTTTGGCATTTTTAGCATAATACTTTTAGACAATTTATTTCAATTATACTAAACGGTAAATTTATTGAACTTAAACTTGAATGTTGGGCATTCTTCTTGTAAAGGTACACGTTATTATTTATTGTGTTCTCCTCTGGCACAAAAAAATGCCACTTAGTTCTTTCATAACTCCTTTTACTTTGTCAGAAAAAAAAAAGATTTTATTTGGGGCCACAGAAATTTTTGGAACTTTTATGACCACGAATTTTGGTCATGGAAAAATTGCTTTTGATGCATTTTACCAGAGACCTAACCCCTTTCAGGTTTAACTGCAATAAGAAAAATTTTCTCATTTGTCGGGAAATTAAGTAATGTGTACACTGTAAAAAATTTCTCCAAATTAACAGTAAAGTTCTGTAGAATTTTCAAGATTTTTTCTGTATTTCTTATTTTACATATAATTCCTGTAATTTTTACAGAAGTCTTCCGTATATCACATCTTTTACGGAATAAGTTTGTATTTTTATACGAATAAAAATTTGCAGATAATTTCTGTAAAATTTTGCCGAAAATATCTGTTTTTTCATATTTACGAGAATATTCTGTAAATTTAACAGAGGTTTCACGTATTTCCAGTAGTTTACTGAAAAAAAATCTGTTTTGAAAATGCAAATTAAAAATAGATCTAACTGGTTAAGAGATAACACTGTAAAGACTTTGCGGGTGTAGTTTATTAAAAATATCATAATAAAGCATTGGATAACCTTGAATTGTGTGTAGACTTAATTAAAGCCCTTTTTAGGGGAAGTTAATTAATAAAGTGGGCGTGGCCAAATTTTGAAATAAAATTTGTAAATTGACGCTAATAACAGTCCTACACTAATCAGATCTGTAACAAAAGACACTTTTTTTGGTGAAAAGATAAGTTGTTTATTAACACCAATAGAAAATAATAAGATCAGTGAACCTTACTTCTGTAAAAAATATGTAGTAACATTTTTCACTGTAACTAACCGGTCAAATTAATTAATATAAGACATTCCACATTTCGCACACAGCATATGCTAACGATTATGAACCGTTACCGCCTCTGGCTCTCTCGCCCGAGAGAAAGGGGGATGCTTCAAAGGGTAGTTATACAGCACGGACTATGGAAAAGTCCCATACATGCTTGTATACCACGTATACAGCGGCAGCTTCAATTCAAAATTTTACAGGCAAACACTGTTTTTTAACAGCATGATATGTAATGTGAAATTACAGAGAAAGCTTGGAAACTCTGCTGCCAGAAAAAATCTGTAAAATAACATTTTTTTCCTGTAAAATTTTACCGAGGATTTCGGTAATATAAAATTACAGAAAAAGCTTGGAAACTCTGCTGCCAGGAAAAATCTGTAAAAAAACAGAAAATTTTTTTACAGTGTAGAAAGTAATCGCAATCGAAGGGTTCTGTGTCAATAACTAATTTCTTCAGGAACCCATTTTCCTTTGAAAAAATCCAGAATATCGGGAAAATAGATTTACCTTATTATATAATTGTCAGCCATTAAATAGACACCAACAGTGTTGGCCACTGTGAAATAAAAGCCTTTTGAATATGATGCAACTCAACCTGAAAGTTTGTAAAGATTGGGTTGTAGGTTCACCACTATTCGTGGTCATTGAGTTGGGTCGCAGTAGGAATATAGGTTGAATCTTCCGGAAAAAAAAAACCGTCAACTAGGTGGGTACAAGTTTATGAGTTACACATAAAAGAAGGGGGTGGGGAGAACAGTAATTTTCTGCAACCGTCATCTGAAACGCTTCTTTATTGGCCAATTCATATAGATATAGGTATGCGATTTTATGATACGTTTAAAGGGTATTCAATGTTTGAAGACAGTTAAATGCTTTATTCTGGTGCCCAAAATTTTGTGAATGATCCAGAGCTTCCGGGAGCAACTAACCTTGCCCCCTTGCGTAGAGGGACATTATGAGCGGGCAACTGAATGCCCGGTGTCAAAGACGAGCCTATGCTTTAAAATGTTAACATTTTCTAATCCCTCCGTTACACTTTGCAAAGCTTACCTTTAAACGAGCGTTATGAATTAACCGTGATTGATGCATATAAATGTAATTTGTTGTCGGGGAAAGGAGTAGCAGCCCCTTCCCCATACTCATCGATCTTTAAGGACGCCCCTGACAGCCTATAAGCCTAAACCATAGCGATCGATCTGATGAAAATAACTGTCGTACATTGGGATACCTTGCCTGAAAATATTGTTCAGCGCCAGAACAGAGGCCCCGAAGTAAACGGTCATTACAGGGTATGGGCGGAGGAGGGGTACCGGTCCCTAACCTTTTTTCCTTTGCACATATTTTCTATATTCAAATTTTATAATTTTAATAATATTATTTTAATAATATATGTTATAAATAATTTTATATTAACACCGGAAACGACCTCGTTACCTTTAAAGTATCTTTCTTCCTGCTTTTAAGCCATTTTCAATGCCATTAATATACATAATGATAGTGAACCTGAGTCCCTGACATTTGCCCTCCTCCTATTAGAAATGCAGTAATTAAGGTACAGTAAAATGTTCACCCGACTTTGCTGCTTTGTTTGATCATCATTCCGTCCCCGGACCTTAACCCTATTTTCAAACTTTCCACCCATTCATTACTTATTATCCTAAAATAACTAGGCTGTATAAGCAAAGTACGGTATGATCTTCAGGCTTCGAAGTATAAAAGCGAATCAAACTGTAATTCAGAGAGTCAGATGCGATACAGAACTGTCCAAATAGTTCTTCAAATTTTAGTGAACACAGTCGACCTCAAACCTAGTGGATTTATTATGCCATTTGACACACAGAATTAGAAATGAATTAGCAGTGTAACAGCCACTACATCAAGAACGAGAACTACAAGGGAGTTGTTCTACATACTTGCTTTGAAAAAGCTTAACCACTTAAAATGTCCTTGCAACCACAAAGAATTTAGGAAAATACTAGTAGTCCTCAAAGAGAAACCAATGGAATGTATATGCTATACATCGCAGTTCACCATCCAACAACTCAATCAGAAGCTATTGTGGAGGTGTGGGTGAAACCATGGTAACAACAGTCATTAACTTCAGTAAAAATGTCGTATTCCCTCACTTAAACTTACATCAATTTTATCCTGATAAAAATTGTTCGTAGGTCTTCAGATTCCATTCAACTTAAATTATGTGATCATTTTATGCAGCAGGTTCTGAGAAATAGCACATTTCAGAGTAGGCATGACTGCAGTTACAACTGAAACCACAAGTGACAGCTTTTCAGTGACCTTTGTTTACTCAGGGGATAAGAAATCTAGGTCTGTGGTTAGGGGCCTGGTTGGTTCGAACCAACCAGGCCCCCACAAGTTTGTAGTAAGATTTTTTGGCATGGGGCTGTGGGGGACTATTCGGGATTGTAGGCTTAGGGGCATTTGCATGGCATGCAGTCAGTCAGTCACTTAGTTTGTTGGTTTGTTACTTAGTTAGATGAGGTTTTACGGCTCAGTTTGTAACCAGTAAATGGTTTGGGAAAGTGCTTTACCACCTAAAGGCCTTTTGTCTCCCTTCTCAAAATGTGAGAAGTTTGCCCCGTGTCGTAAGGGATTGTCACGTTAGCCTCCTTGAACAGGACCGTGCGTGTACTACGTTAACAGTAGAACCTATTCAGTACCACTATAGTGTAGTCTCGTTGTGGAGTAAAACAAAGGGTAGCCTATATGCCATCATAATGTCATGTGCAAGGATAAGGTAGCGGTGGCTGAGAGACACTTCAGAGAGAATTCGATGTGCTCACTGCACTTGCTTTACATGGTAAGTGTATTAGTTTAATTCGGTTAGTTGTCTCATTCGACTTCAGATTCCAACTCTTTTTATTTTTGAGGGAGTTTTTTTTTTCCTGATGAAAATATGGATAGGCCTTGTACGACAAATTACAGTCATTGTACGGTAAGGAACAAAGAAAATTGCAGTGAATTGTAGTGTTTAATTTATATGTGATTTCGTGACCTGTCCTAAAATGCTAGAAGCATCCATCAAATTTGGAGGGGGCAGTCTAGCCCAGGCCTTCTGAAATCAACACACAGGCTGCAATGACCCTCTAATGTTACATATTAACAGCATTTGTTGTTTTAAGATTGGGAGGCAAAAACCTCAAAAAATCTATACTCTTGTGCACTTGCCCATGAGTGCTCTGTTTATACATTAATAGTAATTTTCTTACATTCAGAAATTCTGCTGGGTTTTACTGCAGGTCAATGCCTTGAATAATTTCACGACAAAGATGAAAAAGTTTGAAAAATGTTAGAAAAAGTTTTATTGGCTACAATTTAGAGTCAGTGACCACAAGGCAAGGTTTGCGTTTAAGTAGGTACATAGTATTTAGCAGATGCCAAATTTTCATAGAAACATTTTGCTTTCAAAACGTTTTATTTTTCCGCAACGGTGAAAGCCATAGGCCATTTGAGTTTAATGCAGCTATCACCTGTAAAGTCTTATGGGAATAGTTTTTGAGGGTGAATGGATCTTGGAAAGCAAATATGGACTTACGCAGGCTCATCTTCATCACAAAAAGAGACTGTTGATCCCAACTATATGGTGCTAGATATTGGAAGGCTTTCCATATATCCCCTATTGCTTTAGACGGGGGTGCCCAAATGTTTTTGGCGAGGGCCACTTTTGCTTGAGTTTGTAATTGTAGTAGCCTAGCCTTAATTTGTGGTGATACCATATAGATACCACATAAATATGGGCTCCTCGAATCTTCCCCGGGCTACTGAAATGCACGTCGCGGGCAGCAAATGTCCCGCCGGCCACCACTTGAGAACCCCTGCCCTGGGCCTGCCTAACTGTTAGTGTATAGTTATAGATTGACAGGCTACAACTTTACAAGAATAAAAAAGATGTAGCCTAGTCTGTACTATTACAAGGCTCTGATGAGATTCCCATTTATATAATACTTGGCAGTTGACACAAAGTAAAGCAAAAGCAACTCGAATACCAAAAATCGACCGTTTTTGGCCATTCCAAAAAGTTAGTTATAGGCTAGCCTAGTTCATCACACATTACATTGCCAAGTCTATTTAGTTATGCTATGTTACAGCCAATGTACATATCACGTAGATACCGTATCCGCGAAAGTAGGAAATGCCCTTCTACCATTTCATTTTACACCAAAATGTTGATATAAAAGTTGTTTGGAAGTCTTAAAAGCTACATTAAATCACTTTCCTACATAATGAACAGTCAAAATGCACACGGAAAGAATATCTATCGACATTTTGACTGTGAAAATACGTCGCGCTATACCGAGTTGTTTATCTCTCAGTTGGTCGTATCTAGGTACATTCGCACATGCGCAGTTGGAATTGCGAAAAGGCTTATTCTGGAAAGGCTGCGTTGAAGGTGACATTGTTGTTGCAGCGGTTCTAATTCTCTGGAGCTTTCCATTCACTCGTCGACGGATTCAATCTGGTGTTCCTGAAGAGTCGTCTTGTAACACCCCCTCCTCCCCCCCCCCCCCCAGACAGAGTTTTGGACGTCTCGGACAAAACTTAAGTTACAATATTTACAATGTATAACTCTACAGTAATAACTATAGTATGCACAGTATGTAGTCCATTATTTAATGGAAGGCATAATCATAACATACAACTTGTCTTGCAAGGCGATGATACATGAATACAGTAACATCATCAATTCACACTGTGCTGTAGTTAACACAAAATTTCAAAACATACAGTGAGATTTTCAATATACTGCATCAGATTAAAGTTTTGACAAAGAGTCTGGTACAACATTGTCTTTCCCTTTAATGTGCTTAATATCTATATTATATGATTGCAGGAATAAACTCCACCTCATCAATCTCTGATTGTCGTTCTTCATCTTAGATAAAAATGTAAGAGGAATATGATCAGTGCATACAATGACCGGGAAACTAGTAGATCCCAAATAAACATCAAAGTGTTGAAGACCAAGTATCAAAGCTAATGTTTTTTTTTTCAATTTTTGAATAATTTTTCTGGTGTATGTCAAATTTCTTTGAATAATAACAAACAGGGTGATCAACACCATGCTCATCAGCTTGGTGCAAAACTGCTCCTATGCCATTGTCACTGGCATCTACTGCCAACTTAAATTGCTTCTCAAAATCTGGAGCAATCAACACTGGTGAACTTATTAGTACCTTTTTCAATGATTCAAATGCTGCTTAGCAATTATCCGTCGTCTCAACCTTTTCATTTTTCTTTAACAATTTTGTCAATGGTGCAGCAATGTCAGAGAAATTTGGACAAAAACGTCTGTAATAACCAGCCATGCCTAGGAAGTGCATGAGTTGCTTTCTATCAGTTGGGGCAGGTAATTTGTCAATGCCCTCAACTTTTGCCTTAATTGGTCTAACTTTACCCTGACCAACCACATGCCCTAAGAACATAACATGGGCACAAGCAATCTCACTTTTTACCAAATTGACAGTCAATTTAGCTTTGGCAAGCTTGTCAAATAATGGCTTAACATGTTGTACATGTTCATCCCATGAGTTGCTGTACACAATAAGGTCATCAACATATATTTCACAATTTTCTAAGTCTGACGTAAGGTCATTTACTAAGCGTTGAAAGGTCATCGGTGAAGTCAGGAACATTATTAGCCTTGAGCTCATCATTACTGAGTTCATGATCAGCATTGATAATGGTCACCTTTATTATTAGTGTTACCATTTACATCATGTACACTTTCATCCTTAGAAATGTCACAATCTTCTCTTTCATAATATCTCTTCATCATATTAATGTGACATACTCTTTTAGATTTACGCTTGTCAGGTGCCAAAATGACGTAGTCTGTGTCACTAACTTTTCTTTCAATGACATAAGGTCCTTGAAACCGAGCTTGAAGTGGCTGACCAGAAACAGGTAAAAACACTAGCACCTTATCACCAGGCTTAAACTCTCTTTCTACAGTGGCCTTGTCATACCACGCTTTCATTTTCTTCTGAGAGTGCCTCAGATTCTCCTGAGCAAGTTCACATGCTCCATGAAGACGATCTTTAAAGCGGGATACATAATCAAGTAGATGTATGTTTTCACCTGGATCTGATAACCATTTTTCCTTTAACAATTTTAATGGTCCACGAACTGTATGTCCAAAGACAAGTTCAAATGGACTGAACCCAAGTGACTCTTGTATAGAATCCCTGGCAGCAAACATTACAAATAGAATGCCTTCATCCCAATCTCTCTCATTATCATGACAATGTCTTTAACACATTTTTAATGTTTGGTGAAACCTTTCTAAAGCCCCTTGGCTTTCAGGATGATAAGCCGAAGACTTAATCTGGTCTATGCCTGACTCATACAACATCTGTTGGAATACAGTCGACAGTTAAACCCTTGATCTGATTGGATCTCTTTAGGCAACCCAAACAATGTGAAAATTTTAAGTAATGCTTCTTAGACTGTCTGAACCTTAATATTTCTCAGAGGTTTTGCCGCTGGAAACCTTGTAGAAGCACACATAATGGTTATTATATACTAATGCCCTGCCCTACTCTTAGGTAGGGGACCTACACAATCGATGACGACTCTACTAAATGGTTCTTCAAAAGCAGGAATTGGCTTTAAGGGTGCAGCCGGAATGTTCTGATTCGGCTTCCCAACCATTTGATATAAGTGACAGGTCTTACAAAATTTGGCCACATCACTTTTAGTTTTGGCCAATAAAAGTGATTTAAAATCCTGTGGTAAGTGGCAATGACCCCTAGGTGCCCTGCAAATGGCATTTCATGAGCAATTCTTAGTATTTCCCTTCTATAAGTCCTAGGTAACACAATTTGATGGTAAATTCTCCACTCTTCATCTAATGGTGCATCAAGTGGCCGCCATTTACGCATCAAAATAATGTTTTTAAAATAAAAGCAGACTGGGAGGTCCTCACTTTTGGAGGGTGGATGTAGTTTATCATCCATGGCGAGCTTTTGCGACATAGCTCTAGTGACAGCACAGGCAGGGAATAAATTTGGAAATTCCTTTTCTAATTGCTCTGTGTTGTTATAACCATATGGTTTATCTGTCAAAATTGCATTGGCTACTACCTTTCCACCAGCTAGGTCATTGCCTAGCAACAGAGATACCCCCTTTACAGAATTTGACGTTATTTCAAAGTTTGCAAGCTATCATGAAGGGCGAAGGTTATACATATGTGATTTTCAGAAGATGAGTTTTGCCTTCATTAGTGTATTGCTTATTTTCGTTATAAGATTAGTCAGTTGTAAGCTACAACACAGTTGCATCCGAAGCGTACAGAAATTTTCGATTTACTACATAACTTATTATGGTAAAATTTGTATTATAGGTATTGCTTTTGCACCCATCGATATCTTCACAAAAATCGACTGCCGGGAAGGGAATGTTTTATCAATGCTATGTAATCCGCAAAAGAAAATAAGTTTCCTTAAAAAAAACATTTATCTTTCAAAACTGGAAGTTTTAATTTAAGAATTCCTCTTCTTTACAAGTCTTGAATAATTGCTCCAACGCTGGAGAGCATAAATGCATCACATAGAATATTGAATAAGGCGGCAACGTTTTGGACGTTATTAAAGGAGAGAACAAAGAAAAAAAAACACATGGACTGAAGGTGAATGCACCATGCCCCTTCTAGCTGCACAGCGTTCAATTTAATCTTTCGTTCATTGATCTTTAACCAGCAATATTTTTCAGCAATTCAGATGGTTTACATATTGTAAGTCGATCTCAACCACTTCAATGGTTGTAATAGAGATCAATTTAACTAGAAGTTAAACCCAAAGCTTCTATAATATTTGTCAATCTTTTTTATCCTTCTGAATCTTTCTCCTTTATACCCTTGTCCCTTCTCTTCTTTTCTCCTTTCCTATATTTTTATCGTCAGGGGACAGGGGACTTAGCTCCCCTTCTGTCCCGAAATCCGTACCTGCTATAAGGAGAACTAAATTTGGAAAGAGTGAATAATGAGTTTAGGCTCAGAATTAGTTATTCCACATTGTTACACTATAATCTTATTTAGAATAATGTATTTCCAAGTGGCACAACAATAATTATTGAGATGAAACTTTTAGCTGTGACGCATCACTATTGATAACACATACATCACTTATATTTGCACATAAAGATGCCTGGCTGGTAAAAACAAATATTCACAACTATGGACCTGGTAGTCAAAGTGCGTAATGCGACATCTAATTTTTCGCTTAATATACATCTCTTCCTCGTGTAAGCAGTGCACGAGTTACATGCTAAAAGCAAAATTAAATCAAATAGGACACTTTTTAGCTGTGTTATCTCTTTACCCACTGATTGTCATGAGACATACGTGCTGAGCAGTGTTGAAAGTGTATCCCCTCCCAATATTAGACTATGATAAATGTGTGTAAAATTTTCCCATTAATTGGGTGTGTACCAGTGATTTCTTGAATCAGGATTGTACTCGAAGTCGCTTTTTCAAATTAGAAGTGAAGAATAGAGGGTAAGCATTGTTTAAGATACTCACCTATGAATAGTAAGTGGGCGCTAGGCCCTTGATTTTTTACTCACTGAAGACAAAGTCAAAGAAGGCTCAAATGGCTGCTACAGTTTTACGATGTTAAGTATCTTTATGAGTAAACAACTTATTAATAAGTGCGAACTGCACTCGTCTATTATGAATCAGCCTACCTGGTCTCAGAATGTTACACATCTTAACAATATATGTATGTTTAGTACCATTGAACTAAAGTTACACCTGTAAGGGTGAGGGGTGGGAAAAATACAGGCAGTCAATAATCAATAGTGAAGAATACTGTTGGAATGTGTCTCTTTTTACATCAACAAAATACCAAGCCTGAAAAGCGATACTTCACACCACACGAAAGGAAGAAAACCTGAAATAGCAATGAACATTTTCGTTTCATGTTACTGCTCAATGAACTGTCGAAGTATCTAAGATGGACATTACTTTTGGTGCATTAGATTTGAATTATTTTCGACGGCTACGTAAGGGTTTTATCCCCCCCCCCCCCTTGCAAAAAGCTCATTAGGTAGACCCTAATAGGCAGTCATAAATACTTCTGGGAATGATGGCCTCTAATTGGTCAGTTACCCATGTTAAGAACCAGTACAGAGACATGCGGTCAATGGAGATTAACTTTACCATCAACTCATGCTCCACTTGTAAACATAGCTATAATATTAAACCGCTGGTCTATTTAGAGATGAACGTTCACAATAATGCCGGTACAACGATGCTACTAACCGTCAGTAATTTGATGTCACCGATTACACTCAGTTAAAATAATTTGATTGACGGCAATGTTTCATGCACATTTAAACACATAACCAGCTTCTACAGGCGATATTCTTTGCCTTTTCAGAGGAGAATAAAGGGTCGAGCAGTCTTATTAAGCCCAATGTGTCAATCTAGTGACTATTTTTTCGATATATTGCTGATTTAAAGGAGGTATACCTTTTATCCCTAGAAAACCTTTCTCTATGACAGACAATCAAAATAGTCTGAAAGTGAGTCATTTCGCGTCAAATTTTGACCTCAGATGTAATGATGACATCATAAAGTTACAGAGCGTAGGCCTAAAATGGTCCTGATTTCGTGAGGCCCTAAACCAGTAATTTCTGAATGCGATTTAAAAAAAATGTTGTCATTAAAAAAACTTTGCAGGCACACCCGAAAATCCCTTCGGAACCTAGGCCTAATCTGGTTCTGTATTGCGTTTTATTTTTCATGAGAGGAAGAGAGGGACTTATAAACCTTAATAAGTCATTCGTCCAATTCCCGGCAAATGACTTTCGCAGCATATTTTGTGTGGTTAAGTTCAGCGAAGGCACCAAATGTTATCCAGGGTATTCCAGATGTGATTTTCAATCCGAGAAAAGATTGTACGGCAACGGTCCATAAGGAGGCATAGTACTGTCCAACAGTGGCAATACAAAAATGTATTCGACATACAGGGGCGGGTTTGATGTGGGAGAGTGGGAGGGGGCAACCGGAACAGACCTCCGAACGGCGCCGAAGGCACCGTCGGGAGCTCGAAGCGCCCCCCAACGGCGTTGGGTCCAGTGCCGACTTCTGACCCTGGTGGCATTCAGGGGCAAAGCCCCCGGGGTCTAGGAGGCGAAGCCCACGGAAGCTTTGGGGTATTTACGAAATTGTTGGCATTAAAATGATACGTTTTAACTTCATGTTCAAATGACACTGGGTGGGTACTTGACCGACCACAAAAATCAGTTTGACTTTTTTCAGTTATATTTTTACTCCGTATGACTATCATTCGGCCGGGATAGATAACCACAGAGGACTTGAGGAGTATGACAGGATAGATTATTTTGAGGGTTTCCAGGGCTTTAGAATAATAATTTCAGAATGGGGGATTTTCTTTTCTAAGCACCTGTCACATATTATGGTACCGGAAATGGCCCTTTTCGTGCCTTACAACTTACATCTAAACAATCTTTAGAAAGTCGGGTAATTACAAACTGTTAGATCGATGTGATAAAACTTGTTTTGTAAATTTCTGAGGAGGGGAAAATTTTCCTTGCGCTGAGTACGGCCATGGGGCATTGGTTGTTACAATGATAATGGAAGAGTTTGTAAAAGCAATGACAAGCAAGATGTTCTACCGGAAGTAATCCCGAATTACGAAATAATATTTAAAACGGGGGCGCTCGAAGAGCATCGAAGGAACAGCGTTGTTTGAGGCATTTAGTTGTGCCATATTGTCTTTACTTTTAAATGCAATATAGTTCATAACATCAAAAATTTCTCCTATTTTCCTCAGGTGCCCGTTCTTCGATATATGAACCTTCATCCTGCTTTATGGTTCTTTCTTCCATGAATCATTTTTTGGACGGCCAGGGGCAAGTGTCCCATCAAGCTTTTTATAACTGTGAAAACTAAGGTAGTGTTGATTTTGAGGGTCATAGAATAAATAATGCTTTAAAATATCAATGAAATGTTTGATGGGTAGTTTTTACGTACATATGGACATGATCATGGGCGTAGGCAGTTAAACTGACAGGAAAGTAATTTTCATTGGAGGCTGTGTCTTGGGAAGTTGTGGCCAGCAAAGCCTTTAAGCTCGAGCGCCGAAGTCGCTAGGCCTTAGGCTGGGGACTGAGGGTCCTCAGGGTCCACTCAGAGTAAATTTTCTTAAATTGAAATATTTTTCTTATGATGAGATTGCAAATTAAAGGTAGTAACCGTCATTTAATTTGATGTGGATGGTGGTAGACGATGGGGAAAGTGAACAGCAAGAGGTGCAGCGAGGGTTAAGGAAATAGTACTTAGGTTGTCCTACAGGAAGTAAAAAGGCAATTCCACCAAAGTTTTCCCACGCACAGCAGTACTAATGAGACAATTTATATCAGACGCACGCGAGGCACGGAGAAAAAATATCGGGGAGGATTGCGATTCCCTATACATGGGAAGGTTTTCGGATTTTGTACGGAAGGACTATGGTGCGCTTGAAGACGTACATTAGTATTCTTCCATTGAATCTTAGTTCAGAGCTTCAGGTCACAATAGTGTGGGGCGCAGGGGACACCCATATTTTGAAAGAAATTTTACGCTGCAAGAAAAAAATTTGATCTGTATTAGTTAGCTTCCTCTGGGGTAAGGGCCAAACGTGCCGAGATAATCTTCCTAGCATTTTTATTTGATGATGATTATATTTGATATAAATATCTTCCTCCTTTTAATATTGTGAAGTTTAATTTTAACAAGCTATCAAAGATTTTCAATACCTTTTCTGGGGTCGCTTACTTTTGCTCTTCTTTTATTTTTTATTTTGAATTATTTTTAAGCACTGGGAATAAGCTGGGGGGGGGGGGGGCTATGTGAACAAACTTTATCGAGCTGAAAGCAAAATTCAGAGTCAGTGAAGACCAGCTGTGTAGCCAGACGGGAGCAAGTGCGCGGACTACTGTGTGCCCCTACCGCCCATTTGGGAATCCATCGAAAATGCAATTTTACTACCTGTGCGAACAGTGACTAGGAATGCTTCCCAGCAATTACTGAGCAAAATTTAAAATGATCCCAAACGACGATTAATGATGAACGTTTTTGTCTTTTGTAACAATTTTCCTTTAACTACAAAAACTTTCGCACGCAACGCGGGCTTTAATTTTCAGGTCTTATTGCTTTAACACATGCCGTTTCAAGCATATTGGCTTTACTCGACTGTAAGGTTCCATAATTATTGTTCTTCTGTATAGGCGTGGTTATCATGGAGAAACAAGAAATTGCTTTGATGAGAAGCTCTATCTTTCTTTCCTACCTTCTCAGCTTTTGAAAGATTCTAAAATTAGATTTGCTATCGTACATGAAAATTTAAAGTCCCAATATTAAAACCCAGAGGTAGCATTAAGAGTGTGTGTGGGGGGGGGGGGTGTGGATTGAGGTCAGGATCCATCGGGGATTCTTCTCAGTTTCTCAGTTTTCTCGTGAAGTCTCAATGGGTAAGATAAGGTATGTAACCCCCGAGGGCGACCACTGGCCGAGATTAATTTTCTGGTCTTGCTCTAAAAGTAGGCAGATTCTTCCGATAGATAAAACCCCCAAATTCTATGATTGTTAATTTAGCCTACTTAATAAGAGCCAAGTTTATTTTTCGCGCGGAGCCCTTCTCAAATTATGCATTATTTATCGTTTTGGGAGCCCTTAGCATCTTTCAGGGATTCAGGTTGCTGGCTGGGAGCCGTGACCCCCTTCTCGGGAAAATTCTCAGTAGCACCATCCCTGGCTGAGCCTGCTCGTAATTTTATCGTGGTCAATTATTTTCCTGAAACATTTTGGCCCGCTTTCCATGCAATCCGCATAATCTGCGCTTTATCATTAACGAACATTACTCATACACAAAATTACTAGTGAACTATTTTAGTCATATCTATGGGCCTACGTTCAAAGTTTGAGGCCTGGGATCAATGGGTTTCGCAATGTAATACCTTGAATAAAATTCGCAAAGTGATGACTATGTGTTTAAAGCTAAATTTACTCGTACCACAAATGTATTCGAAAATGTATTTCTGTCCATGATCAGTGTATATTTCATCCTGTTGCAAGCTGTCCGTACAAAATTTCTTTCAAATTAAAAATACGGTAATTGTGAACTGAATTGTAAACTGCCAAAAGCTCTCAGCGTCCTCTGGAGGTCAGTTAGTGTTCGTATGTTGTTAATGCCGCCGAAATTTCGGAGATTTTCCCACTGGACCACACCAGAGAGTTATGGTAGCCCATGGGTCCCCTCACGTTTCGCAGAGCTCTCAATTCTTCATCTGCCCTTGTTGAGCTGAAAAAGCACCATCATGGTCAGTCTTGTTCCGTTCACTTGTGGAGACTTTCCGCGTCTCTCTCAAGAAAAGGGGAAAATTGCCACCAATAAAGGGAAAGTGTCTCACCTTTTGCGCTCATTTGCACACGTTAGGCTAACTGTGGCTGACTTGGGCTATCTTTCCCTGTAGTTCTCGCAAACGACTGACATCATCTGGTGGCACCACTGGACACAAACATAATCTTCTTCGGTGCCCCCGTGGGGTACCGGTGGCACGCTATGTCAGAATTCCTAGCTACGAACCTGGTGAAGGTGACCCTGTCTGGTTTCTTATTCAGAAAGACAAAGCTCTCTTCAAGAATTTGAAATTTCCAAGGCTACTCATTTCAGCACTATATGCACAAACCACTGTGTCTGAAGCATTTATAACCGTTATAAGGCACTCCAGTTTCGACTCAAAAACGGTATCAGTATTGCTAGGGCACATGTGCAAAGCATGTTTAAGATCATATTGTGACGTTAGAGATTCATCCGTATCGCAAAGCGAAAGATTTTCGACTGTTTGCAAATGCAATCTCTGGTTTTCAAGTTACACTGACTCAAGGTTGAAAAATAACTAGGCTAGCTTAACCATTTTAAACAACGTGACAACCTTACGCTATTGTGCCAGTGAGCAGCAGCACCGAGACAAACAGATCCCTAACACTCCCATTTCTCCGCGCGCTTTGCGAGCCATATCATTGCTCCCGTTTTCTTCAATGTTCAAAATGAGGTAAGGCTATATGTTCATTTACTTTCTTTTGCGCACCCAGGCATTCCTCTTGTCATGACTCTGCTGGTTCTGTCCATCTGATGTGAATTACCGAAAGATGGCCACCATGGGTAATGTTTATTAATATTACAAACCAGTGGGTGATTGAAGGGGTGAATGCAGCCGCTCCTATAGACCTTGATATCACACTCCTCAAAAAGAGGGGCACAATTTACCCTACTTTGTGACCATCACTGGTCAACAACATATATATAAGCCTCTCATTTAGACATGACAGAGAATACCCACGATTCTGAACTCTCATTGGATAGTCGTTTGGCACAGCCAAATTAACAGTTCTCGTAACACGTGTTACAGTTTCTGTAACACAGATCAGTTTAAACTGGACATGCTATGTGTATTGGGTATTTGGCAATAAGTTCGAATTTTTGAATTTGATTCAAATTTGTGATAGTTTGTAGTACTAAAGAGAGATAGCAGAAGTTAGTTTATGACCCTTAAATCCATGATTCCTGATATTTTCAATTATTCTAAAGAGGTGATTAAATTTAATTTTTCCTAAAGCAACATTGGTTATCGGTGAGAAAATTGTCGTTTTGTAGATGTGGGGGTAGCCTATTTTCTATCACCTTTTCGGATTTTTTCCTACACATGAGAGGAGACTAATGCGTCTCTAATTACTGGGGTTGGTTTTGTTTAGTGTGGCTTAGGGACAGTGTTGTAACGAGTCACCCTTAGGTCGAGTCACAAGTCAAGTCAAGTCAACGGTGGTCGAGTCGCAAGTCAAATCAAGTCATTCGTCACATTTTCAAGTCAAGTCCAGTCATGTCAAGAACATTTTTAAGTCAAGTCAAGACAGAAGCCAAACCAGGTCAAGTCAAGTCAGACATTTTGGTCGAGTCAACTCGACGCAGTTGCTGATGTATACAAGTTAACGTAAGTCACACCATCACATAATCATAGCAAATTTCAAGCTGGTATTTCTTCTTTGCTGTGGCCTTGAGACAACTGGTTTCTTTCTTCCTCTTCTGAAGTGTAACTGTCACTGACTGCAATCTTTTTCTATCGCATCCTACTGGTGCATTGTTTTCACATAACTTTACATGCAATTTTCTAGCAGTACGTTGCACATAATAAGGTACCACACGTAGCTAGCGCCCAAGGCAGGAATGCTTAAACTACTCAAGCACACATTGTTAATGTATATCTGTTGGTTATGGCTCAATCTCAGTTTCATTTTGCTACTTAGGCCAAACGTTGGATGTCGTCGCCCTAGAATCCACAGATGGCGAGACCATGGCGTAACATAGACTTCAATTGAACGAAGCAGTCAAGGAGCTAGCAGTAGCACTGTGCAACTCTTGGAAATAAACTCCCTCCGTCAATAAAGAATAAAAATGGCCACAACGACCCGGGGGGATTTGATGTCTGAAAGAAGGGGGCAAACTCTTGTGGACTGCTAAGCGGCGCCTAAGGCTGGCACCTTGGAACAATAATTTTATAAATGTGAGATCTAGAGCTCAGAGAAGGTGCGGGCGAAGCTCGCTGAAAAAAATCCGCATTTTTTCGGACTTAAGCGATATGAGTATTAAAGAAACTAAGAAAAGTATCCTCAAGGAGAGGGCTCTTGCACCCCCCCCCCCCGATAAGCGCCTGTCCCATATTTCGGGACCGGGAATGGCACATTCTCGCGCCTTACAACTAACAATCTTAAAAGAACTTGCTAAATTTACACAGATCGATGGTGATAAAAATTTTGCTTTGAAAATTTCTGGGACAGGGGAAACTTCCCCTCCACTGCGTAACGCCATCGGGAATTCAAGGGTTTCAATGATAATGGAAGAGTTTGTACGAAGCTATGACAGGAGATATGTTCCACAGGATGTAACCCGGAATCCCAAAGTAATATTTAAAATAGGTGTGCGTGAAGTGCGCAGAAGAAAACACATTAAGATGTTTAACTGTAGCCTATTGTTTTTCTTTAGTTTTAAATGCAGTATTGTTTATTACATTAAACAGTTAAAAAACCCTGCATTCTCCAAGTGCCTGTTATTTCCATACAGCAGACTATAGGACCCTATATCCTGCTCCATGGTCCTTTCTTTCATGTTTCATTTTTGTCGAGGTCTGGGACAATCCCCCTATCCTTTTGTATTAGTATGAAAAATAAGGTAGTGTCGATATTGAAAGTTTTCAGGTTGTAGAGTATAATTATGATAATAACAAAATAATGAAATGTTTTATGGGTAGTTTCTACATGGACATGGCCAAGGCCATAGGTGGTTTAATGTCATGCAGGGAAGAAATTTTCATTGGAGTCTGCATCTTGGGAAGTTGTGGCCGCCAAAACCTTTAACCGTGAGCGCCGAAGGCGCGAAGCCGGAGGCTGGAGACTGAGGGTCCTCCCCGAGTTATTTAAACTTGACGGCTTTTGCGGCAATTGTGGACAATTCCTTGAACAAATTCTACTCTCCACCTGCAATTTGAATTGGTAATGAAATAGATTTCTTATGAGAATCGCAATTTGAAGATATTAGGCATAAGTCAATTTGCTGAGAAGGGTGGTAGTTGGTGGGGAACGTGGACTTTAAGAGGTGTAACGAGGGTTTTGGAAATAGCAATTTACCCAGCTGTCCTACAGGAAATAATAACATAAAAGTTTTCCTAAGCACCGACCTACAGCAGTACTAATGAGATATCAATTTATATCAGGCTCATGCAAAGCACACCGAAAACTTATCAAGAATTGTGATTTCCTATAGATGGGTAGCGTTTGAGAATTTTTGTTTGCAAGGACCAGACTTTGAAAGAAATTTTACGGTGCCAGACAAAATTTTAAATTGTATTAGTCAATTTTCTCTGGGGTGCGCGTTAAGCGCGCAAAGAAAAATCTTCCTAACATTTTTATGACATATGATTTTAATGTTTTTCTTCATTTAACATTGCAAAATTTAATCATAATAGGCTATTGAATATTCTCTTATTGCTTCTCTTGCCTCGATTCCTTACACTATTTTTTTATTATATTTTTATTATTTTTTAAGCTTTAGAAAGAGTGGAGAGCAGGTTCCCCCAATGCCCTCCCTTAGTCCCGCCTATGAGAGTGACAGTTGGCTCTGCTTGATGGATACATGCGCACGCACATAACATACATGGACAGGACTGCTATCGTCGGTAAAGCGTACTGTGGATATCACGCTGACAACCCCATCTGATGAACAATGCATTACACGGGATTGAGAAATTACAACCAGTCCTAGTCCTCAGTAAAGGACTGTGTGGTCTTACGCTGGAAGCTCACTACTCACAGTCCTTACAACTACCTCTGAAAATGGGCGGGGGGGGGGGTCGGCCGTCTTTATGATGGTTGAAATTGACTTTCTTCTCTTAGCAATTTTTGGACGTAAAAATTTTATTTTCTGCTATGACTTTTCTTCTCCTGGTCTTACAGGAGTACTACAGTTTTCTTTTTGATCATTAAAATCTTTTTGAAAGGACCAAAAATTTGAAATGAAGTTAGTAACTTTGTCGTGCTGCAATATTTACTATGTGACTAAGTAACGTTGTGTACATCAGTTTGCTAATAAGCTACATCTTTACGTTAGTATGGAATGTTTGCAGTGTCATGTGTATGTATAGGAACTGCAGTAGTAAAATGTTCTGTGCGATGTCATAATATTACGCACACGGCATTCTGATATCAACAAATATTTATAAGCTACAGCCTACAGTAAATTTTACGAAGTGGCAAAGTTAATGATTTTATTTCAAATTTTCGGAACTTTTCAGAGGTGTAAATTAGTCATCAAAAACATCTGCAATATTAGTTACAGAGTTGGAAAGGAAAAGTTATTACAGTAAATAAGGACTTTAAGGTCCTAGCTTTGCAATAAGAAAAAAATCTATCTCGACCAGCATTGTGCTGGTCGAAGACCCTGGATTTCCAATGGGTCGTTGTAAGGACCGTGTATATACAGGGAACTATAGGCGATCAGCTCATGCCTTTGCTGGGGACTAAACCATTCCCATGAGAGTTGCACAAGCAATATTACTTGAATACTTCTTTTTAAATGCAAAAAAATTATTATACAGCGGAAAAATGAACAGACTCACATTTTAATAATTTCATTTTGAAATATTCACACATGGATAGATCTCGTTCAACGAAAGTCCCTGAAATCAGACCAAGAATCATCCAAATGGCAACCCTGTCTGTACAACATGTTTTTCCGATCAAAACCATTAAGAATGGTGTTAGTAACATTATGGTCCATGCTTGGCATGCTGTATACATAGTATGGTATCACATGCTTACGCAGTAGTGAGTGCGGATTTATCGAATTGTGAGGCGCGGCCCGTTTTTTTGTCGAGTGACAAATATACTATAGGCATGCAGTGCTGGTATTAATTTCTTACGTGCAGTGTGTGTTGCGGCCGCGTATACCTCGCGACTATGCACGTGCACAGTCCAGAATTGGGTACGTACGTTTACAAACATCATAGTCGCGTCAAGGGACTCGTGTGGTAGCAGGAGACTGGAGTCATTTTCCCTGACTCGAGTCTACAATTTGACTCGAGTCATGCCATGCTCGAGTCCGAGTCAATTCAAGTCATTTTAGGTGGTAACACGAATCAAGTCAAGTCATGTAGAGTTCCAGACTCGAGTCATGTCAAGTCATTTTGGCTGATGACCAAGTCAAGTCAAGAAGTCAAATATGCGACTCGAGTCGACTCGAGTTCGAGTCAGTGACTAACTGACTTGTTGCAACACTGCTTAGGGAAAAGGATGGTAGTTTTGGCTAATATCCAAGGACTAGGGAAGTAACCATAAGTCGGCAGTAGTGTAAAAAAGATAGAGAGGAGGGCAATAAAAGACTCAGGGCATCTTTTCAATTGTAAATAAGTTATATCATCTGGACCTGGAAAGGGGTTCTTTTTATTGTTTTTAAGGCCAATTAATATCATAAGGAGTAACCTTGGCAGTAAGGGGATGGTCCTTGTAAGAGGATTTAAAATCGGGAGACAGATTAACATTGTGAGCTTTGACGAATTCATCTATCCTATTTTTATGCCCAATGTAATGTTATTTCGTGTTGCCGTACGACAACACCTGCAAAACTTTAGGCAGCTTGGGATAATAATTTATGATCAATGAAAAATTATTAAAAAATGATGTTTTTCGTTTAAGTTTCTCCAAAATCAAAGTTATGAATGGAAATAAAGTCATTTTGTCCATGTCTTTATATGAGATTCAAACAGACAATGGGATCTCCTATATGAACAGAGACCCTTGGCTTCACTTCGGGTCTCTCAACCCACACGCATTGCGTCATGGCCTGTTAGAATCTGACATAGAGATATGGGCAACATTTACTTAAAGGTGATACGTTGGGAGGTGAAGCGGGAAGGGGTTAAATTACAAACCCACAGACCGTTTGACGTGATATGACTGAGTTGACCGAAAACCGAAAAGCTTCGCACACAGACTACCTGAGACGACAAAAAACAGCAACAGCGTCGTCGCTCTCGAGGCAGTACAAACCAGCCATGCAAAGCACAGTATAAACCAAAATAGCTTATCTGCAACTCTACTTAGAATATAGTTTCACCCATCGGGTAATGACACTATGGACGGGTCCTCCCTTATAATCTACAAAAAGGCGTGCAAAAGACTGCTCCAACTTGAGTATAAACGATTTAGGGTCCTTTGTGGGATTCAGATGAACGAATTTATCTGCTGAATGAATAAAATCTCTCAAATCTTTGTTCAGCAATAGTTCCTTGTTACAAGGCCCACTCCAAAAAATTCCTTATTACTCAAAAAGGTGACATCTCACATGGGTAAAAATAAAAATAAAGACAAATATGCCCTACTTACCTTCGGTTCATACCTTTTTCGATGCAATTCTTGCCTCAACATGTTATATTTTTCTTGCAGAACTATGACTGATATTTTGTTTACCCCCACCCCTCCTCCAGAGAAAAATAATCATAGTATTTAGCTGTTTAACATAAAGTCCTTCTGAGCCCATGACACAAATGAAGTTTACATGCGTTTGTGCTGTGCTATCATTAATGTTTAAATATGTAAGGTCGTCCAAACTTTCCATCCTGCTCCTAAAGAAGGCAATGGTCTATTCTTACCTCCACAAACCACTCCGACATCAAGGGAGTGACCACAGTAATCAGGTGAACGATGACTACACTGTAAAATGGACGTCTCGTTACCGGTGCATTCTACATCCTTTCCCCAGACTGATCCAGACCCTTGGCCGAAAAATGCTCGTCTTGGAGCAGAATATGCAGCATTGTATCCAAGCTGTCGGCATACTACCGTGGCTGAAACCAAGTTCCAATAATTAAAATAATCACACACTGTTCCCCAACGTCCATTAATGAATAGTTCCACACGTCCAGATGTATTAGATAATCCATCAGCAAGTCGAATGCCTTGCAAGCCGTCTCCTGTGTTAACAAGTAATATGAAAGTAGTGTTGAATAAAAAGAGAGTTAAAGTTGTTTCTAGTAACTCTTTAGCAGAACGTAGTCATCATCATAGCACAATTAACTGAACGAATTAATATGGGAGATATATTGATACAAGTTATTAAGTTATGAATAACGCACTATAACACACGAGTACTACTGTGATGACTGGCATTTTTAATTTGAGTTTATGCGATGTCATAAAGCACAGACGGACCCCTCAACAAACACCTAAAAATGAAACAGAAGGGCGGGGATGTGCCTACTTTGTGAGGAGGAAGTTTAGACCTTCGAGGGAGAACTGTAGGAAGCCTCGATGGGGAGAGGTTTAGAGAAATTTAAATTTTGAATTTTGACACTGGTAAGTGATATTTCTTAGCATCTAGTAAAAAAACGAGAAAATGTTCGGCCATCACCAGTATACAATGTGATCACTGCAATTTCGAAGTAGGCTTACCAGCAGGCTAATGATTATATATCGATATGGTGGTAGAAGTTGAGAGGTTTCGAAAATGTTTGGAAATAAACTGCCATATGCGATTTATTAGCATTGCTAAATCAACATTAAATACATTACCAAACTTTTCCGTGTATATCCGGTGCTATGCAGTGTGACTGTACTACAGTTTCGTATGGGCTGACTGGCACGCTAACGTTCGTTTACGGATAAAACGGTCTAGACTCGGAATTATGGGATGGGGGTCAAAATAAGTAGAAGCTATACAAGGAATCATTGCGTTTGTGATTGCATAACTCCTATGCAGCATGATCGGCGCTGAACTTTAGACTATCCAGCAATTGCATCCAGCAAAAAAAAAAAAAAAAAAAAAATCCGACAACGTTGGAACGGGAGTCTTCAAATCCCCACTCACCAAAATGAAATTAGACTTGATTTTTTCACCTGTCATTCCTGTTAATTAGTAATGCGACCGTGTGGGAAGTAGCAAGGGTTGGTTCAACAACTTTCTTTTAGTTCTGATCAAAGAGTGAAGCGATTCGGTGTCAATCACAAAAAGCTCTTTGACAATGGTAACTAGTATGACTAAGTAACTATTTTTTTTCTTATGACTAGACCATACACACATACCGACCTGAGTATTCTGTTCGAATAACAAATATATCAGGCTCATTTCAGTAATGCCCAGTGATGTAGCTATACATTGTTTGTGACCCAACTAACAATAACATATAGCTACAGCTTACGCTCTTTAAATACCAAATTTGCTCATAATACAGTTGTGGTAGGGGGTGTCAATTTCGTTCAGGGTGCTGTCTTGCGAAGGGGACCCCTCCCTTTGCAAACTTTAAGAAAACGTAGGGTTAGATCCAAAATGGTGCTAAACATATGTTTCAGTATGTTAACTAGGTAACGACAAACCTTCTAAAGCAAAATTTTTATAACGGTTTGAGTGTGCTGTACACTTAAAATGTGTTTGCTGGTAGTTCATAAATAGACATGACTATGAGGATTCACTGGAAAAATTCCATTTAACACACGACATTCAATGGAAGCCGCACGAAAGGTGTGGGCGACGCAATCGGCATTTCGACACGATCGCCGAAGGTTCGGGATGTCTTTCTTTAATTATATGCCTTTTTCAGGTTTTCTTTGTCCTCATGTTTGATTGGAGACTTTAATGAAACAATCTGGCAGGCGATAATTGCAAATTAGGCGTTGGTCGAGAATCTTTACTGCCAACTGCAGTGAAGGTTTTCCGCCAACATTTTGCCAGTGTACCACCCAGGGTCATCCCTAATGGTTGGGTCCAGGGGAACCGGTTCAATCAATTGTAGTACCGTAACAAAGCCTCGAAACATCTGCAGGGATGTTTGAAAAATGACGGCTATTAGCGTGTAACCTACAGTTGTCTTCTAATGACATAGGTAGTGAACAGGCCTCAAAACTGGTAACCATTTACATTTGAATATTAAATCAAACTAACCGTGGACCTTGTTTATTTGAGTTGGTAGGAGAATCAATTGAAGAGAGGGTTGCAATGGATTTCTAAATAATAATTCCACCCATCTTGTCATGCAAGAATTGATGATAATGAGCACTGGAAGATCCAAGAGGGGGGAGGTAACGGGGCCATGGCCCCACCTAAAGGTGGGTCAAAAAATTTGTCCGAAAATTCGCTGAATAATTAAGAAATAAACTGCAATAGGGAGGGTTTACCGGTGAATAAATAGTCGAGACTCTAATTTAGATTAATAACGAACGAACCTAAGCCGAGTCCGTTATTATGCTAAATTTAGAGTCACTTTAAAAACCAGAGTGGGGTCAGGAGATTGAAGTGGAGTTTCAGTATTTAGAGTGGACATTTGCATACTTGGCCGGCGTGTGATTTACTATTTGGAAATTCCTAACATGTCGTACTATGATTTGTGAAATGGAATCGTTTATCGTATGGGGACTGGATTTTTAGCACCATTTTGCAGCTACTGCAAGCTTTAAAGGAAAATGAAATTCCACTACCTATGAAAATTAAACTTTCTTGGAGAAAGATCATCCTGACTTTGTTTTATGAATACTTCACATTTTTATCGTAAATTATACCTAGGAAATCGAATTTTTTAGAAGAAAATTAACTTCACTTTTGTTGCTTTAATCGCATCTGGAGGCATTCAGTTGTAGAAACTTTTCCAAAGGAGAGGGGACACCTCCTCCCCTTAGACCACTCCCCCATGTCACTGAACCACCAGTTTGCCCCTCCCGAACAAAGGCCCTGGGTCCGCCAGTGATAATGAGGCACCTTTTTAATAAACTGCGTGCCCGAGAAGCGCGCAGAAAAATTCCATTGAGTAATTGGATTGCACATTATTCGAAACTTGTGAATGGTTTACGTAAGGACCACTGTGTATTTTTGATAAGCATCGACCAAACGTTGTAACATATTTCATGAAGGTACAAATTTTCGACATAGGCTATAAAGGTCTTGAGGGGGACAGTCACCCCCTAGCTAGATAATACTTCATCTAAATAGAAGAATGCGTTGCGCATGGGTCGTTACTTGCTACACTGTGTACTTCATGACTGTTGCTGTTGGACTGAAGAAGTGTGTGTTGATGTGTGTTTAGGACGCTTGGCCTGTCAACACAATATCTCAACATGGGCAATGGTGGATAATTTTCATACTTGAAATATAAAAGTAACATATTGAAAGAAAGATCAACATTGCTTTGGGGAGGCCAAAGGTCATGTGAGGTCACCAGAGGTTAAATTTTGAAAAACTTATAAACACAATATCTTTAGGTAGGAAGCTCCAATGTTTCTCGTACTGGACATGTGGATGCGTTATAGTAAGAAGATGAAGATGCATCCTATTGGTTTTGATAGAGGTCAAAGGTCATCTGATGTCATTTAAGGTGAAAATACAATATTCTTAAAGCTTGCTTGTAAACACGATATCTCAAGATTGCAATGGTGGACAACCTTTTTACTTGGTATATAACTGTATCATATTAAAGAAAAGAACCGGATTGTTTTCAGTGGAGGTCAGAGGCCTTCTGAGGTCATCAGAGATCAAAAACCGAAAAACAAAAAGTAGCAAAACAGGGGTGATGCATATTTTTCATATTTAGCATACAGATGTGATGCATCAAAAGAGAATAAACTCTAAGGGTTTGTTGGACGTTGAAAGTGATATGAGGTCATCAGAAGTGATATTACGAAAACCTAGGCCCCTTAACTAAATAGACAATAGGAGGTGCCTCCAAATTGTGTCCGGCGTTTCGTGACCAACGAAAACTTAGGGCCGGATTTTTCTACCATTTCAAAGATAAAGCTATAGATAACAACATATTTTTTGTTTGTTTTTATTTTGCACCAGCATAACTGTTACAGTAATAATTCCAATTTGAATTGCCTAATTGTGAACACCTGTAAAGGATGCTGTGACCATAGCACGTACGTTTAACCAGTTCTTTGACGGTGTAGTGGATTAGTGTTCAATTCTTAAACACATGGCCCGGGTTCGAATCCCTTCTAAGACAGAAGATGCATGTGAGGTCAGCGGGTCAAATTGTGAAAACATCGTAAAAATTGATTTAGTCAAGAAGTATAAATTTGAGGGATGAACCTCAGTGTAACAAAGCCAGCCTTTTCGGCAAGAAATCGCTAAGCCTTTGGACTTTCTGGTCTTTTTGAAATGCGGTCATGATATTACCTGTTCATAAGTATTACGGTGTCATCTATGTTTATGTGAGTACGAAAAATTCAGAAACATCCACAACCAAATCCAAAAATGTGTGTCAATATGCCCGTCTCCTCTTTGTATATAAAAACTGTTTGAACCGAAATATGGGCAATGGGGGGGGGGGGGGGAGCTGCGGACTCCTCGGAAGGTACGTGTGTCAGCATGCCGTGTACCTCTCAGTACTATACAAAAACAGTAATAAATGCTGGGGAAAATAAGGCCCTGTGAAATTCCCCAAGAAGATTTAAAATTAACCTTCGTAAGATGCAATTTCCTTGCATCTGACAATCAAGACAACTTGATTGACAACTCGTTTCAAAAAGTAACAGCTGTAAGGGGTTTGGAGGTGGAGCTTAAAAATCCTCTCTGGATCCAAGCCTGCAATAAGGGCTCTTTGTTGATTCCTTGAATTATTTCTCTTTTTTATTTGCATGCATTTTTCATGCCGACAATCAAAATAAAGAGTATATGGCCTGTATGCATATAACCAAGTATGAAGCTAGTGGAATATACTAGCATAATTAATAACTTAGTTTATTTTAAGCAGGAATATCAAAACTTGGTTTTTGATATTCCGAATACTATTACCAATTTTGACGTGAGGGGTCAGCTATGATAAATCTTATCGAGAGCGAGTGTGGTCAGTCTCCAAACGCAAGGGGTTATTAAGAAATAAATCAGGGAGATTCTCCGTTTTGCGGTAAAACAAAAATTCTCCCGAATGGCGAAAAATTTATGCAACGCACTGTATAGGCTTTCTAGCCTAACAAGGACAAACTTTAGTAAGAACGAAAACCATTCATAAACCTGTTTTATTTATTTCTTTTTTCAAGAACGTGGTGGTGGACCACCGATTACGAGGTGGTTGTCTAGAGCTATGACAATACACTTACAGAATATTACTTGAATTCCATTTCATTAGACGGAAAACTTTTGCAAGGGGGTTTCAAAACCTATTCGCCACTGTCAATGTACACAAAAACGGGTGGAATTGTGGGTAAATTAGACAAAATGGTGGCGTCCATGACCAATATTTCTCCCCATCGAAGGAAAAGTAAACTCTCCCCAAAAGGGGAATCTCTCGAACTGGTAGTAGGATAGTTAAATAGCAATGATCCCTATATTGATATATACCCTAGCTGGAATGCATACTCTAGTGAAAGAAAGAATTCATGATGTGCTGATATTTAAACTCTGTTGCATCAAGGAAGACTGGCAAACATGTTAACCGCGAGGATGGCACTTCGTTCGACAGCGGTTACTTATATTGTTTAAACACTTTCTGCATAGCATGCGAAGTTAGCCGAAAACGTATTCCACTGTTTTTAGTGCCTTAATTAACATAATCATCATGGGTTAAATTAAGGGTATTGTTATGAATCTTTACTATTAGTGATAACATATTCTCTCTCTTGCCATTTATGTTACACCAAAGAGCAGCTACTGCGACGTTTAAAGAAGAAGTAATATTTTGTTTACACGAAGCAATACTTGCACATAAGCATCAATACACAGAAACGATTGAACCAGGATTGCACAGAATTATGAATTTTTCTTAAGAAGACTATGCTAGGAATGTTTATGACATGTAACAAAGCTATCAGTCAATAAGTCTACAGCCTTACTATAAGTCTACAGCCTTACTATGGGATATATTGAAGTATATTCTTGTTTAAAATAATTTTAAAACAAACAAACTAACCTCCAGGATATTATTGTCGAGTTCCATGTGTTGTTATGGAAAGGGATAAGTCACTTTTTAGCACGCTTCTTAAAGTATTGAGGATAATTCTTAGGTGCTTAATACACAACGGTACTGCCGGATTACTTAATTGCAAGAAGAGATGACCTTGAAATTAGCTCCAAAATTAGGTACCGATTTTCATTCTCATTGTACACTGTAAAAAATATTGGGTGATGTTACACCAAAAAGTGGGTGCAACTAGGCTACCACCAAAAGATGGTGTAACCTTGACGTTTCCCCTTGTGGGGAAATGTATGCTTTCCTTAAAAGTTGGGGTAACATAATTCCCCCAGATCCAGGGAAACATTTCCTGTGATTGTGGGGAAATTAGAGGTTTCCAGTCTGGATGGGTAACCTACTTTCCTCTAAACCGTGGGAAACTATACACCTTTTCCTGAGGAAAGGTCCATTTTCCTCAACTTTTGGTGGTAGCAGAAGTTGCAACCCAGGAAGTGGGGAAACCTGTTTAGAAACCCAAATAAATGGGTAGTAAAACCCAACTGCATGGTGAAGAAAAACCCACACTTGGTTTTAAATAAAAAAACAAAAGTCCTGTATAATTAAATGTTCCATGCAGTTGACAAACTTTGTTATTTATTCAGCCTCAGTAACATGTGATTCACTACTTGATTTGTTAGTAACATGAATACACATGTTGTTCAACAGACTTAAACATTTACTTAAATTTACAAGCAGGGTTTTGACAACTGTACAATCATTAAAAATGGTACATTTCTACTTTGAAAATCACACATTGATTAAACGAAGCAAAATACTTCAGACCACAAAAAGCTATCACCACTTGTGAAAAACTAAGACAAGGAATCATGCCTTACTTTTGTCACTAGAATCTCTCTTTGGAACAGAATACATAAAGTGACATTTCATTTCATAATATTCAGAAATGTAAGCAGAAGTTAAAAATGCTACAATATACTTGCCACCTACTTTTCTCATTACTTGAACTTTCAACAATATAAAGCAAAGCATGGGACTTACAAGGTTACACTGAAGCCTGAGAGGCGTAAATAATATTCCCTATTCCCAACTAAAAATGGCATTTAGATTGAAATGACATTTAAATGATGTCACTTTTGTGATTCTTATTAACAACATGATCACCTTTTCTTCACCCTGAATTGCAAAAATTTCCTCTGCAAGAGTGATTTTTCTATAAAGATGTAGCAAAAAGTCATAAAAAATATTCCCTAGGCAACCTCGCCATAATAGGACTTCTACAAAAATTATCAAAATCAGCATAATAACTATGGCAGTATCTCCCTTTGGTGGTATGTCAAGTGAAATTATGCAAATGTCGAATATGCAATTGTCCAACAGTTTCCTATTCTGCAGTCTATTGTTAAATATCTCATTTTAATTTGTCATTTACTTCTAGCTTAATCAGCTGAAAGTTCCAGGCACACTAGGGAAATTCTTTTGCACTATTCCTGATTATAAACAAAATATTAGGATGTAAAATTTAATGGACTCTTGAAAAGCCTAACCTATGGTTAAGTCCACTGAGCAACAATAAGAGTCAGAGGCTACAAAAATTAAAAAGGATTACAAAACTAAGTAAAAAAAAAAAAACTAAAGCACACTTAATCTTACTCACTGGATACTTTCAGGCAATGAGCATAAAATATGTGGTACTCTACATAATACAAAAATACTGAAATAAATGATTTTAGACAGCAGCCTTATAATGCAAGTTTCAAGTTCAGCCTTCCATCCCCATACCAAACCTTATTTTCCATTACACTTGGGACAAAAAATTGACATGCAACTGAGGATTAAATCATTGAAATTGCAAAGAAACTTGCCCCTCTTTAAACATCACGTACTGTACACATTTTGCAAATTATTTGTTAATTATGAATTGTTAAATTGTTGATTGTTATTAATTAATAATTGTTAACTATTATTGAACAAAGCCTACTTGATCAGCAAAAGAGTAATTAATTGCAGAAAAATAAATCACGTGAATTATGTAAATATGTTACTGGTTCTTTGGAGTCTCAAAATAATCTGTTCAACCTGAATGCTTGAATTAATGTTTTAAAAACAACCAGCCCCCCCCCCCCCCGTTTCATTAATATCCAAGGCTACTGCATCTGCTAACTACTGGAGAAGTCTTATAGTCTTATTATTTCTAACTTTTTGTTTTCAGTGTTCACTCTGAATTTATTGTGAAAAAGTTTCTGATGTTTCCTTGGGAAATTCCATATTGTAGACTTACATCAATCCAAACAAGGAAATGGTGGTGGAAGTGCACATGGAGAGTCCAACAGGGCATGTTTTCTGAAAGAATATTGTATCAACATTTTGAGTCCAAAATAACAATAACAGCAACAAATGGAGCTGCCTCAATGAAGTTCCTTGTGTTTCTCCCTGTAAAATATGAATAATGGGATAGGTTGTTGACCAGTACTAAATATTAGTACTTTATTTCACAGTTCAAAATCCCTACACCACATTCACTGTCCTTTTCAACATTCCCTCTGTAATAGTGCTGGAAGCACCCAGCAGGAAAGCAACAGTTCTGTATTCAGACATTTCTGTATTCAGTTGGAAGGTATTTCAGTGTTGAAGGCTGGATTCCAGATTTGTTGTTGGCCTGAACTACAACTTTTGAAGCAACATTGTTTAAATATTTTGAAAAGTTACATGCAATTTGTACCTGCAAGGCGGTGGAATTCATTTCAATGATATCAGAAACTGAGAACAAAGCTGTCGGTCTATTGTTCTTTCAGGTCAAAAAGAATTGGGTGAGAATTGATTGTCTTCTCTGCACATATGTCAATATTGCCATATGCCCATGCTTGGGGTAGCCTTCTCCCATATAGCACTAGATCGATCTGGAATGACAGGAGTCCAATCCACTCCCTGAGTCTGAAAGGATAAAAACATAGAAGAAAATAAGGTTACTATTTGCATTAAATAATACTTAGCAAAAATTCCTTACAAAACTTCTGTCTTCCAATTTAACACAGCCTTCAAATTAAATTTACATTTTATGTCTACTTTTACTGCATTTTTTACTCTATTAAATTAATGCCCTTCTCTGAATATGCCACATCAACCATTTTTGAAGAATGCACTTGTCCTTAAACATGAATATGAAGTTATGGCATACCAAGTCATGAAATGATGCAGTTGCAGATTCAAAGGGCAGGGCCTTTTTTCTTACTTATATGCCAACATAAAAACATGGGCCTATTTCAGTTAGAGTCCTGGCTACTAAGTTTACAATATTTTGCCTTGGTCATAGGCTAGTTTGTGGGACTGTCACCTCATCTAACCTATAGGCCTACATTATAATATCCTTGCTAGGCATACTCAGCAGTGTAACCTATAAGCCTGTGTTTTATGTAACTACTGCATATTCAAGGTAAAACAAGGAGTTACTCCTCTTTAAATTTAACAATTGAGTGAGAAAATATTGCCACATGACCCTCAAGAGCCATTCATGAAATACAGTACACTAATCCAATTTGGGGTGACTGCATTTTCCCCTATAAGTTTGTCCTAGGCTAGGCTTTGGTCCAAGTTCAAAACCTTTAGGCTATTGAAAACAAATTTCGGTAACGAATTACTTTAGGCCAATGCCATGATTGGACTAGCAGTGGCGGCGCTACGGGGGGTCATGAGGGGGCATTTGCCTTCTCAGAGTTTTCCATGCTCCCTATACCCCCCCCCCCCCCAAGTTAGGTTAGTTAGGAGTAAGGTCAACCAAAAAAATAAATAATATAGTCTCTCCCGAGACTTAATTTACACCCAGAGATATGCTAAAACCTCAGAGCTTCTGGGGGCTTTGCCCCCTGCACCCCCACCAGGGCTTTTCCCCTAGACCCCACCCGCAGGGTCGTGCGCTGCGTGTTCGGTTTCGCTCTGCGCCAAAAAATTTTCGTCCCCCCAACATCTTCCTTTGCCCCTAGTTTGCTCTCCCCTCCCCCCAATTTTGACATTCTGGCGCCACCACTGTTTACTGGGGAAATCATTCACCCTTTAAGTTACAAATAATAGGCCCATAACTACATCGCTTCTGTTTTGACTCTTTCTGCCATTGCCACTAACGTTAGGTTGTACAAGCCTAGGCCTAACACTTTTATACTATGTCGGCGGTGAACAGCCGGCAAGCTCTACTTCAATTAAAAGTTCGATTCTGTAAAATACACAGTTTTCCCTAAAAACAGAATCATTCATCACATTCACCACCATTCTTGCAATTAATCTTTACGTAGATTGTTTCGCTAATAATCCAGGGAGGATTTGAAAACCAACGTTTTACCTGTTAAAAGCTTGCTGTCACAGGAATGGCGGCAGTTCGTATACGGAATATAGTACACAATTGCAACCAAACAGTACACAGTAGTAGCGCTGGCATATCACTACACTGCTTTGTGTAATTTAGACACACGGCATGCAAGAATGGGCACACAGCAAACTCGTTTCGTTGTGGGCCGGGCCTGTGTCGACTGTGCGTGTTTTTATTGGTTAATTAAACGTTGTTTTGGTGACGAAATATATCTCGAACACGTCATTGGATGATATGGTTTCCCTCTTCTGTGGGTAGTTATCAGGAGCTGACTTTATTCCGTTTCCTTGGGAAATATCGAAGAAACCCACACTGGGGAACATGGATTCCTCACCTAACGGGTGAAAGGTTTCCTATTTTTTTTACAGTGTAGCTTATAAGATAACATCTTCATGTAACGCAGATTAAAATAAAGAACTGTACTGCCTTTTATAATCGCCAAATCGATGTATTTTTTCAATGCAGATGTTTGATTGCTAGCTTTCATGCTATACTTATATACTGTGGGAAGACAAAAGACCAAATGAATGAATCAAATAACGAAAAGCAAGGAGTGGAAAGACTATATGATACTTAGTGATAAGTAAAAACAAGTTTATTCAGACATAATAGTAAGAACAAGAGGGGTCATGTCGTTTGATGTAGAGGACAAATTTGTATTAGCTAGACAAAAAAGATGGGTTCCAACTCGTCTTAAACAAAGCCTAGATGGACTGCATTGCGAGCTTCCGGAGTAGGTTTAGCTCACATATGTTTGGGTTGAATAATTTTCTAAAATGTACAAACTACTTCAGCCCCTTCTGAGATAGCAATTATTTACCGGGAAAAAATGCACATTTTTACGATTTTTTTTTAGTATTGTTGATACTTAGTTAACATTTTAAAGGATGAAGTGATTGAACTAAAACTTTCTACCGCCTGCAACCATGGAAGAACTAACTCGGACCGAGGTAGTACTTCCATGCTGCAAACCCCTCTGTGACTGGACAAGGGCATGAATCACTTTGTTACGGTATTCATTCTGCAAGGGTTTGGAGGAGTAGGGGGTGTTAGGTACCTTCCTATACAAGCGACTCCTGTTATCAAGACATTATTACCCCGGAGCACGCTGGCAGGAAGGTGTCCTAACACGTTCCAGCTCGGTGTACTTCCAATGTATCATCCGTGCACATTTGTTCAATTCACAGCAAGTCGATTCACGCTGAGTCCAAACGGGTTTGGGTTAATACCAGACACCCTAAACACGTCCGGATCAGAGTGGTTCCCACCCGAAATCGGGATCACCAATTTGACATCGGATCTGGATAAAACATGATACGGATTAGATGATTTTTATCCAAGGCTGATCTAACAAATAATCAGGTTTGGGTTGATGTTCCTCCTATCCGTATTGGGTTCAAATTTTATCCGAACTTTTAAAAAGTGGAGACTTCGTGCACGTGCTACTGACTTATTACTTGATCTTACCCCGATCTAAAACAAGACATTTCCATACTAGTTTTAAGATGGTGTTAAAAAGTCCAATCCAATGATTTTGAATTATAATACCTACCCTTACACGAAAAAAGAAAGTAACTGGGCATATTCTTTAGAGAGGAGTAAGATTAAAGCTTAGTGTATGCCTATGAACATTCTTCGTATACGTCAAACTCTCTTCAGGGTTTCCAACATTCTGATTCTACTGTATAGTCTCTACCAAACAAAAGTTACAACTCCGGAAAATAAAAAACGGTGTGTTCCTGTATAAATCCCATTTACTTCAAGTAGCATCCATTTGATTGTGTTAAGCAAAATGGACCATAGAGTTTAAAAAAAACGCTAAATCCTGCGAAAACCAACACACACTATGACTAATGTGCACCCAGGAAGAATTCCGACGAACAAGCCTGCATCAACGTGAAGCGTGGTTATGTTATCAGTGGCGTAGCTAGATATTATTTGGGAGGGGGGGGGGGCAAAAGCAAAAAAAAAAAAAAAATCAGACAGATTATTATCTTGAAGTAATGATGTACTATCAAAGCGTAACGCCACCATCATTTGGCGTGTAGCGCGCGGAAAAATTAGATTAAAATATCTCCGAGATTGCCTTCAATGGCACCTCCAGGCCTTGTCAGTAACATAGCTTCCAAGCTCCAAAAAGCTAGACGTGGGTCCACCTCTGGTGGACCGCCAGCCTGGGGGAGAGGTGTAAGGGAGGTGGCCCCTCCCCTTTTGAAAAAAATGGAATTTTAAGGTGTCTACACGCTAAACGGTAGCACATTTTTAGCAAATCAGTCAACGTAATTTCAGTAATATGCAACCAAAAATATCTGCGCTGATACTCACAAGCTCGCAAAATTTAAAGCTTTCCAAATGATAGCGATCATTGGCTGTTTATAGTTACCCTTAATGCCTGATGCAGCACAGTTCAGGAATCACGTAGGATGTTGCACGTTCGGCGTAAACTACACCGTGCTGCTGCTAAGTGATATACCAAGGGAAGCGGGCCTGTGTTAAATTCACACCGAAATGGCATCACACACTTTCCAAAATGGGATTTTTTTCATGAATTAAGTTTCTTTGACAAAAATATGTACATATCTTAAAGGAATTACCACAGGATGAGTGTAAGTTGAATGGGATGTTTATGGCCCTGATAGTGCAAAGGTAATTATGTATTTTTGCATAGGACTGAGTGGTTATGATAAAGTCGGCTAAAACATTTCGTTAGTTCGTTGGGTTGAAATTTCTGAGACAAGCACTTCCTCTAACCTGCGAAACGGGCATTTGTTTTTGGTTTGTAAGTTGCGTCGCGCGGCTATTAGACTCGATTGCTCCCATTAGATTATTTTCGATACCTGCTATGGAGGTTAGCTATGTTGCTGCAGTCTACGTAACAAGAGTGCCTTTCGCAAGGCAAGCAGCGGAATGCACTTAGATGTGATTGCTACCGTAATTTGCTAAACATGTGCTTTAGTTGGGAGGTATGGTACGTCCAAAGGCAGGGTTTTGTTTTGTGGCTCTATCATGTATTGAAATGCGGGTTTTTCAAACGGTTGGGCGGGTCAGAGGGTTTGGGTGTTCAATGCGGGCCAAACCCGCGAAATGCGGGTTCCTTGAGAGGTATGCAGTAACCATTTTGATGTGTAATTCTGCTTGAAAACATAAGAAGTGTTATAAGTAAACCCCTAAGAATATAATTTTAGCTACTAATTTCCGTTGTAACAATTTTTAATTAAAGTGGTAAAAATTTCCGACAGAGACTAGAAATTTCCGACAGAGGCCTTCGGGGGCTTTTTGTATGTTATGTCAAGGTTGGTCTCATCTTCAGGGGAATTGTCATACGGAGTCATTGTATGATAAAGTGGCCAGTAAATGGCAAGTACGGATTCAGGTTTCACCAAAAAAGGGGGGCGAGAAAAAGCTAATTTTGGGTGATAGCAATGCCTGACATTGTGTTGATAAACTCATTAGTGACTCCTGATAGAAGTGTAAAGTATATCATCATTGAAATGATACAGATATATCAAAACTTGACGAAATGTGGAGTACTCTCAAACAAACTAAACAAAATGTTGCACACTATTAGATCTCATTTTCTGGTATCTAGCAATAAAGATAAGCAGGGGAAGAAATAATTTGTATAGACTTTCTCATTATTATAACATATGGTCCCTCTGCACTTTCTGAGCGGGTTGGGCAGCACTGATTATGATCTGACCAAGACAAGGAGAATATTTAGTATTTTTCCGAGGAAAGTCATTATATTACAGGTTATTAGAAGCAATATCCTGGCAATCAGCATAAGCCTATAAACCAAGTCATGTATCTTAATCTCAAAAGTAGTGGCAAAAACGGATGCGTCTCGGAAAGATTATTGAACGACAGATTCATACTGCTAATCTTTTACATTATGTTACAAGAATTACCATTAGTTTTTAATATTATAAAATAACTTTTTGATCCCCTCCGGATGTTGCAGAGGAACTTCTTATCTTGGAAAAAAATGAATAAATTATTCCGTATACTCTTACCTTACAATGGTCATGAAAATTTTAATGTGAACGGTGAAGGATTCCAGCAAAACTTGCCATTTTTTTTATTTGAAAATCATCTCCATGACGAAAGTGATATATAGATTTGCAGACTCTTTTAATTCACAGTCAAAATGTACCTACCAATTAAAAGGGTGAGCCTGTTACCCGAGTCTTCAGTTTTCATACGATATATTTCCAAAAGCAGAGTAAGGCGGAAAAGAGTCCCCTGCTTCCCAATTTTTGCAATAATACTGCGCTCATTCGAAATCACAATTGTGCACGAGAAATTGTCCTAATTATAAAACCCTGATCGATGAATATTGAGAATACATGAGGGTATTGATTACAAGGAAAGCAATGAGGTTAAGAGCTCGGATCACGCGAAAGTATTTGACACTTTGGCAAGACTTACGAAACTTTTGTTAGCCTGACAACAATTTATGATGGGAAACGATTAAAATACACCTATCACCCAGACAAAACGTTTGCTGATCCTATACTCCCTACAGACGTATGTGTCTTAAACGACAACGGAGCGCATGCGCACCTCCCCATGCGCGAATAATCTTGTAAAGCGATATTTAATATTAAGCAGCCGTGACCAGCCGTTTCTGTTCCTTTTGTTGTTGTCCTTTCCCACACTTCGGCCAAAAGACAGTCATGAATTTTTCTGATATTTGAGTACACCTAGACCATGTAGTAACTTCATCGCAAAAGGTTAGTACGGATTTCAAAATATATCCACCGTACCAGGACACGTTTTTAAAAATATAGGTATACGCAAACCATTGCCTATAGAGGGATTTCAGTCACGTGACTTTAACCAACTAGGCGTAATTTTGAAGGGCAAGATCGCGCGTCTTTCTTGTTTTGAAGGGCAAGATCGCGCGTCTCTTTGGTTTTGACGGGCACGCTTCCATTGTGTCACAGTAGTATCTACGGTTATGCCGGGCGCGTGAACTGTAAGTTAGCTCACTGCGTGTGTGTTTTGCCCTTCGGTGTCTGGGAATCCATTGCGCGTGACGTCACATGAAATCCCTCTATACCTTAACTTTCGTACGCTTCGATCCTCATACTATAAGATTGATCATCATAGTTCGAAATTGTGACCAATCATTAATTTCTAGTAGAGGACATTTCAACAAAAAGGGAGTCAGTCTGTGAATGATTCTTTCAACTGTATGGCAGTCTCTAGTCAAACATTGTCCCTCTAAATATGGTCAGTATCATGGAGGGAGAAAAGTGGGACAGAACTATTTCGCGGGATGGAATCGCCAACGAAGTTTCCCCTAGATACGTCACTGTTTCGACATAAACTTTAACCTACATAGTCAAACTTCCCATTTCCTTTTCCTCTGTCTTCATTGTGCAGGGCCGGAGTGTAGGGTTCTTGAGAAATCTTTAAATAATGAATAACTAGACCACCACTGGTGGAAACTTCGACAAGTGTATTTGCGGTGAAAGGTACGTTAATATATTGGACTGCGATTGGGCAACATCTGGACAATTAGCACTTAGTGACATTCAAAGTAATTCAGCCGGGACAATTCCCACTGTAGAAACTTTCACTTAGAGTCAATCCACCACACTGAGAAATAATTATTTGGGAGAAAATTACTTTTTAAACCATTTATTGCCCTTACATCTCCTTGATTTTTTTTTCAGAAGAGAAGGCTTGACCTCTGGGTTATGTTTATTAAGGTGGTGGTCAAGAACAATTCCTGGATTAGTAAAAATTTGTGTCTTTCATAATTTGTGATTCAATTGTACAAATTACAACCCCGTTAACTACAATCCTGTCAATAGTTTAAACTGACACAGCATTTCAAAGCAAAGACAATATATGAAAGGAAATCGATGGCATCGGGACAACGAAATAATATAGAATTGGCATCAATGTAGAATTGGCTTGCCTACCCGGCGGACGTGTGTTGCTCCTATATTGGCTGTATTGGCTGCACTCGATACCAAGAGTATGTGCGATAGGCAAAGGTATTCGACACCCAAGGTGAAGTTGCCCAAAGCTGAACTTCGCTTTTCCTTGGGTAGCCGTGCGAACAAGTGCTTAAGATGGACAGCGATGCACAATGTTTCTATAAGAGGTTACCGCCAAACAACTAGATATTAGCAAGACAGCCACCGCTTGTCCTGTCTTTCGTTGATACAACGTTGTGCTTTGTTTGGACGTGCAACAAATTAACAACACCACTGAATACCAAAGGATTCCAGTCGACGTTATCTTGGAATTGTGTTGGCTTGCAGCCGGTCAATATACGCCAAACAAATGCTTGCGCTAGAGCAGAACTGATTGGTGCGGACGAAAAAATACTTCTAATGACTCCATTTGCAATTTCAACCTGTATTCGGAGGGGAGAGTGGTAAATTGCATACAACTCCTGGGATTTATATCTCAAAATTTCTGCTTGAAAAGTATCAGTGTCATTTATGAAAGTGTAAACTGTCTGGCAAGTAATTAAGAGATAATTTATAAATAGTAAACAAGAAATAACATTGTGCACCGCATTACACAATTACTCTTGCGAAGACAATGAGTTACACCAGTATCCATCAAACTTTGAAGGAGTATACCTTGTAATTGGTACAAACTATATTGAAGTAACTGCATCGGAGCTGTGATGAGGGTACTAAATTCCTTCTCTGCTGAGAAAAAAATCCCTGTTTTGGTTGTATGTCACCATATCTTTAATCGGGCAGAAGTTCTTAGGAACGCCACTGTCACCTTAGTTGGATAGAGACCTTATCCACTGTAGTGTAGCCTCCTGATACTATCGAATTTGGCAGACATTATACAAACCAAGGTTGTTTTAAAAAATAATTTGCGTTTCATAAGTATTTTACTTTAGTCTACCGTCGTTTAACTTCATGATTCTTCGCTTATTTGGCTGAAACCGTGTTGCAGCGAACAGGTATTTTGCCGCTTCTCCGTCTTTGGACACCAGAAAAGTTACACTGGGTAACAGGCTAAAGTGTCTTCATAGTGACTAGGATTGCAACAAGCTCTAAATTTCAAAAAACAAACTATGTTACACGAGTTACATGTAAATTAGAAATACTCTAAAATCACTGAAACACCAGATGAAATAAAAATATCAAAAATTTGAAAAATAAACATCTCAAAATGAACTCAAGAACCTCTCGCCCCCTCTCAGTGATGTGCTTAATCTCAATTTCAATACATTCCCTTACGCAAATTGGTTTCACTTCGAGCAGACCCGTATCACGTGACATCATGATTGCCTTAAGCTAGCCTCACACTAAACAACTTTGCGTGACGCAACCCAACTCGACCGTCGCGTCGTCAACAGTCGTGCAGTGTGCGTGGTTCTACGACTGCGACTAACAGTTTGTAGACCAGTTTTAAGTGACGTCACCTTCAGTGGAGAAAAACGAAGATACTCGTTTCCTTTTCCGACTCTGCGATAGTCGTAAGGTTGAACTGTTGAAGCAATTTGACCAATGAGGTAGCAGAAAGAGATTTTCAAATACCGTAATGCAACCTCGTCAAAACAGGCTAGACAGATGTGAAGTGTGCATTGTCAGTCGTGCGAATAAAAGTTGCGCCAACTAAAGGTAACTAGGTCATCATGGTCGAGATGTGTTGGGTCATGCAAAAATTGTCGTGTGCAGCTAGCTTTAGCCGCCATGTTGAGGGCAACTCATATGTGTTGGACACTGGCCTGACAAATGTACGAGATGAAGATCCTGAGGACGCCACGCCCAACCTCACCCCTTCTTCGGGAGGACATAATTTTTAATTTCAGCAAAGCTTTGTTCTCCTGGGTGAACTTCATGTCACAATTTTGCCAACTAGGGAATTTGTGTGAAATGCCCTCGCCTACCCATGATGCCCCTCGGACGTGTGGTGACTCACTTACACAGTATAATGTAGTATCTGAATTGGGCACGTTGTATTCATATGTATATCTGTGTTTCGCTTATTTCCCCAATACGGCTGCTTTTTGCTCCCTAAGAAGGCTGGTTAAGATGGGCCATATTATTTATAGGATTCAATTATCACCAGCAAGGGGGGGGGGGGGATTTGAAGGCTGAAGACACCACAGAGAATGATTTCTTAAGCCTGCCCAGATAGCCCCTTAGGTTAAACTGTTCGTAGGCGAGAGACCAAATCTGCTCTCTCATGTCCCCTCTTCTCAGTATACAGAGGCGTAGGAAGCAGGGTCTGAAGACTTTGCAAAAAACCCCTTACCATGACACTATCTAAGCTCAGACAACTATACGTTATAGCATACTTTTTGCACAAAGCGCGTACAATCTTACTTATAGCGTATTCGATTTGCTTCTTCTGGCTTACTCGAGCTTCGGCCTAGGGTCATGATAGACATGCGTAGATGGGTGAAAGAAACAAACGCTTTACCGCAAGTATGGGACCACTTGGTCCACAAGAGCCAACGGCAGAGTCCGTAGCAGTGCAGTACTCCGTATGTACTACAAACGCTCACGCTGGCCTACGGTTCATTGCCTTGAAATAATGCAGTTTTGGAATATTCTGGAGGAATAACACCTGGTGACTTTACTAACTCCTGTATCAACCACTTTCATATCTCTTATATTGCCCAACAGTGTTTGCATGTTCAGAAATTGTTAACCAATGTGCACTGTTTGTTTAGCTGCCATGTATTTGTAAAGGACGATGGGATACTTCCTCAAGTAAGCGGCTCAAGGGGTCGCTCACTTCGGTCTGGCGCGAGTAAGCGCAACTGCTGACGTCGCAGGCTAATCGAACAGCGTTGCGTTAGACCCGAGTTGACCCGGGTTAGTAATCGAACACGCTATTAGTTTGACGTAGGGTTTCTCTTTGTCAGTCATTCTTGAAAAAAAAATGATCTGGAGAGGTCTGCGTTCCCAAAAAGCAAAATGAGATAAACCGTTGGGACAGCTGACCTCTATCGGGAATAGCATGGACGCACTGATGTATCAAAATGACCATGCCCTGACCCCGATTACGTACCATACGACAAATATGAGAAAACAATCGTATGGTCAAGGATGACACCTTCACAGAATACTGAGATATGATCTCGGCAACCTACTACAAGAAAGAACGGGCGGAACTTGTACTTTTTGCAAGGGCGGATCCAGGATTTTAAAAATGAGATCTTATTCCGTGAGATCAAAGTTCGAAAATAAGGACATCACATATTCGAAGACTCGGTGGGGTCTAGAAGGGGAATTGCCGGGGAAACAATTCGACACTGTTGAAGGGTATTTCCTGACACTCAGAAATCAAAGTTAGTGTACATAAACTTTGTAATACAGCTTGGAAACCTTCTCGGAAACAAAATTAGGCCAAAAGCGGGTGGGCTGATACCGGAAACCCCCCCCCCCCCTCTAAATCGGCGCCTGCTTTAAGTTATTGAAGCATAATAGAAGAAATAAGTAAACTGTACAAATTTATGCCTGCCAGAAACTTTAGGTTCCTTTTGAATAAACTATCATCCTTGAAGGCAATTCGGAGAAATTGCCAAGAAAGTGACTGCCGTGAATTCCGCATTTTGTCCTATTACTCTACGTGACTATGGCCCCTTGACATCCTTGGCCTACACTGGCCTGACTGCCACTGACCCTGGTTTTCACACTAAATAATGGAGAAACTCCCAGCTTAGCCTGTCGAAAATGTTACTCTAAAACACAAAATGTTCATTAAGGTTCTTCACCTTCCGCGCAAGAATTACCAGTGTAAGAGAACATTTGGCATCCCAAACGCCTTTGACTGAGTAAAACGGCCCTAAAAATAAAAAAAAAAAAAACATTGTGACTGCGGCTTTGAGTCTATGATGTACGTTGGTCGTAAGTATGTAAGAACGTGAATGCTAATAAATTGCAGTAAGCGGTAGCCTATTAGAAAAAAAAAATATCAGCACGGTTCCCAGATGTCATTCATTGAAAACAAATCACTTTAAGATTCAAAACTTTCAATAAATCTGTGGCACACTTATGTCGGAAAATGAAGTCAAACCAAAATGCAGGGGTGAACGTGCGACTGCCCTCGTCGGCAGTATCTACCGCTGGTCTATAATATTAAAGAACATAATCGTCTACCAGTATACCTGTCTTATTTGGTAAGTTTGCATCAGACAGAACCAGGTCAGGAAGTTCAATGAAGAGAATGGAGAGGGTCATATCCTAGGTTAAATCCCCGTGTCTCTAAATGGCGGTGGTGGGGAGGAGGGGGTCTCATGGCACAATCCAAAAAAGAGCATTACTATCAGGATATCGACTATTTCTGTGTTAAAAAATGTCTCCCAGACTGCCAGAAATCGCATGGGATGGACCTTACACAATTGCAAGTTGTGTCTCAACATTCACTATCTCAGTATTTTGATATTTAATGCTTTAGAAATTTACACTTATAAAAGAAAACTAGACAAATTTTCCCCTTTTGCCAGACATGGTATCAAAGAGGGCGTGATAGCTTTCAGGGGGTCGACATAATTTTTCGGGGGGGGGTTGACGCGATATAATAAAATGCACTAAGGCAATGACAACTTTTGATTGTTCAGGGAGCGAAAATCTTGAGCGTCGCCCCTCCTCCTTTTCCCCTCTCTTGGCTACGGACTGGATTAGGCTACATGTAATGGTGTGGTTATATGGAACAAACATACAGATGTGCTATAAGCATACTTTGCAACATCTTCGGAGTCATTACCAAAATGTTTTCTAGTCACTGACTTATTATCGGCACAACATACGGTAAATAACAGATCCTGCAAAGTACGTTCCCCTGACGAATTCCCCTCAAACGGCAACACAAATATGAGAGAGAACGCAAGCCCTATGCTAGAAATGATGAAATGCTAGTGCAGCCCTTTTAAACTGGACACAATAATGTCTCGAGGACTAACTAATAATATTTATAATTCGGTAGGTGGAAGTCTAGGAAAAGGACCGGGGAGTCCTAATTTGAACTTCAGTAGAAGGATTTACAAACTAAAGATAGGTGCAGCAACTTCGAATAACTCACACGAGGAAACATACAAAACAATTACAAAATGATTAATACGAAAAAATATATTAGAACGAGCAATTCAACTTCTCTGCTCTGTACCGCGTTCCTCACTTTTGAAATATGAATACTGTATCATGTACATTGGCTTATAAAATATTAAAGGACAATTACTTAATTCCTATATGGCCATGTAACTATTAATGTGCACATAAAAATAGGGTGAATACGCTTATCTGGGTTGACGTCACGGCCTTGGTCTCCCTGGGATGCTCTCTAACGGCTGTCTCTTAAACCAGTAGCAATCCAACGTACCGGAACAATTTAACTCCTGACAGTCCACTAGAACAACACAGATCCCGTCCAATACGGTAAACAGCGTTCCAAAGTGACATAAAAGTTCCACCAAACGGATTGCAAATGGATATTTCGTCCTTTTGAAGGAAACTTAACAGTCCCTCTCAAATCATACACTGGCTCACCGGAGGATTCCAACCAGCGTCCGTCAATGTATGGATTACCCCGTTTGTTGATCCTCACACTTGTGACAGGAGGCAAACTTTCGTCACATACAGTCTCTTAAAATATTACTTCAACTAAAACATAACTAATTTACTTCATCGACCTGGGGATTTAACGACTACTATATACAAACAAGGTGAGAAAATGAAGCGGTATCTCACATCATTTAATGAAAAAGTCATTCAGCCTCCCGCTGAAAATATTATGAAACTATATGGAGTCTACATTAAGCTGTCGAAAACAGAACTTGTAAAACTTCAATAATTTAAACTTGGAGCAGTAACATTATGATTCTTGCCTGAATGGCAAATCTACTAGTCTTCTTCCTTCCTAACTTTCAACTCTGGGGCTGGGTGTAACAAATATTTAAATTAACTGGAGATAGACCCTACGTCATAATCACATGACTGTCCCCCATTGGTCAACCCACCCGTGGCAACCAAGGGTTCCTCTCTTGGACCAGTCACATTCCTATTTCTGATGAAATCACCAGCATATTAATTAACTCTCAGAAGCTACTTTACTTTACCAAATAAGGGATATGTGCAGCTAAATCTTGAAATGGACAAAGAAATCTCCTCTCTACCAAAAATGTAGAAATAGTAAAGCAGAGGGCCAAAACTTGTTTGTATTACACACTCTTTGAAAATAAAGGGATAACATTTATGACACAACCTACGCGATCACTTGTTTGCTAATTTATCCAGGAAATCAAGGTCTGTAATCCCAGGGTAAATGATACATCATAATCAGCTCCTTTTAAGTAGAATTGTAAACATTGGAATACTACACAGGTTTACACACAGTTTTGTGACCTTCATGTGTCACGGCCCAGTGCACAAGACATAGCAGAGTGTGTACAAACCTAAGAGATGTATTACAGCCATAGAATAGGATATAGGAACTACAGGACGGACTAGGCTCCCCGAAAAAGCTGTGATTGCATGGGGACTCGGCCGCCATTTTAAAAAGGGGCAAAAGTCACTCTTACGCCGTTAAACTTACATTAAAACACATACAAATTACACCAATTTTCCTTGTTAAGAAACATGCCAAAATCTTTCCTTATAAGTTATCTACATCAACCACAGACGAGGAGGTAGTAGCATCTGACTTGCATAGTAAGATTCTTGTAGTAATTTTGCATTTTAGTCACAATGAAGTTAAAAATAAACACGTTTTTCTTCACTGAATTTGCACATTGGCCAGTCAAATTGAACCAGCAATTGTACAAACTTTGTACAGGGAGCATTTTCGCGACAGGTCAACGTTAGTCTACCCGAGGCCTCCATTACTCAGTAAATGACCAAGTCGATTGCAGGAGCTTAATCGTCCAGGATAGCCCAAATCTTATGAGCATCACTTTTTTATTTTTAAAGGTTTATATTGGCCTAGGTCTAGTATTGACTTGATGCAGTAAGGTTTGGCTTAATATAACTAAACTGGGGTGCAGGTGTCATTCTTGTTGTACTGTCCATGACGTCATGGACAGTACCCTAGGCACGCTTCTCATTTTCGAGAAGCAGTTCTTTCGTTCAATGTTTCTTGATTCTCATTGAGTGCTTTGTTCTACGGTTGAGTTCATTATGTAGAGCCAATCATGTAGATGGGAACGGAACTTCTTGGTCACTTTTGGTTGGAATGGGGCTGAGCATGACTGGTTTTTATTTTAGCAGTTTTGTATTTTATTGTTTTGTTAAGAATGGCTTGAGTAAGTCAAACTACCTAAACAGTAGTAGGCCTACAGTATATTGTGGTACATGGTCGTACTGTCGTATTTCGCACACAGGAGGCCTACGCATGCTTCTTATGTCGTAAAACCAGGGAGCTGCCATTGACACACACACACTGTACGGCTATAAGTGCTGTCGCGTTTGCTGATTGGTCGATTGCTTAGAGTATGTAGGCAAGGTCAATCACGAAAGGTGAGATTTCTTTCTTGAAGCATTTTGAAACAAGGAATGAAGCTTGCAGCGTACTGTAAGTCCATTGTGATGATATCTGCGGAGAAGTACAGCTATAGGCTTATTTGAAGTACAGCTATAGGCTTATTTGTTTAGACATGAAATATTTTTGAATACTTCCCACAAGACCTTGAGAGTAGGCCTACCATTTCCTGCATATGCAAAGCCCAAAATTTGTGCTTCTCGCCAAGTCAAACAGTAAAAGCAAAGTGATCTGTCACTCAAATTTCTGTGCATGAAGAGGATTTAATTATCTTCAAGTACATATAGGCCTATTGTCTGACGGATTTGGTCGATCCTTCTCACATCTCATGTGCCAACACCAGGCGCGGTTTTACGGGGGGCTTTGGGGACTCAAGCCCCCCCCCCCAAAAAAATTCGTTCAAGCCCCCCCCCCCAAAAAAAATTTCCGAGGTTGTGTGTTATCTTCATGCTATATTTGCGTGTATTGAGAAAAACAAAATTGTCCAATACATTTGTGCACATCTTAGTCCAGTGGATTTAGTTTCTCAAATGTGTCATGCAAGATAGGCATGTGATCACGTTTCTTGTATCCACGTCCACGTACGTACACCGTTGTTTTGACTGCATGTAGTACGACAGCCACGCTTCGTATTACGACGGTAGGCATAGTGCGGGCGCCTACTAGCTTACTCAGCTGCATTCTTACGTTCGACGCCAGTCCCAGGGGCGTAAATACAGGTGTGTGTGTGGGGGGGGGGGCGTGAAAATCAAAAGTCGGCCTCTGAACGCCAAAAAGTCGGTCTCAAATCCAGTGATTGGTCAAATCCAGTTCAGTATGCTTTTGTAACAGTAGACCAGACATGAACAACATTTGATACCTTGATCAAATTGAAATTCCGGCAGAGATGAAGTAAAAGTGAAAAGATTGCCCTAATTTTCTACTGAGTTCCCGAATTTTTGATCGAATGCCCGAAAAATGTGCAAAAATGTTCGCGCGCTTCGCGCGCCTATAGTGGCGCGGTTTAGTGGTCTATTTCATGCACCTGAACTGCAACGGATTTCGGGCAACTTTTTGAGAAGTTCGGGCAAAAAAGCCCCAAACTCTAAGAGTCCCATACGCCTATGATTATTACTATCAGTGGCGTACGCAGGGGGACCATGCCTCCTCCCTGATGCCAATTTTCTTTTTAGTTCCTAAAATACGTAAATTTTTTTAACACAAATTCTGCTTCAAAATGTAGCGTATGTGGCACCAAATTGCATGTAAGTACATCTAATTTTTCAAAAATTTTCAAAGGGGAGGGACACCCCCTCCCCTTAGACCCTTCCCCAGGCCGGCGATGACACAACATACTGCATCCCCCCCCCCCCCGTGAGAGAGATCCTGGGTACGCCACTGATGGAGTCCTCCTTAGCATCATTCCCCAATGTCGGTATTGATGATGACAGAAAATTTTATTCTTCCGTTTCAAGCCCCCCCCCCTAAACCCCCCAAAAATTCTCGGTCTAGGACCGCGCTTGGCCAACACTGAAAATTGAAAGAGCGATATTCTAAAGCTAGCACAGTGGCGTAGCCACGGGGAGGGTTTTGGGGGTTGAAACCCGCCATAACCCAACCTTGAAAAATATATTTGCAAAAACACATGATCACTATAAACTTTATTACATTTGAGGCACAAACATTGCACGATTTTGCATCTGGAGACCTAAAATAGCCGTTTTTCTCCCTCCCCTTAGACCTTTCCCTCATGTCGTACTCCAAAACCCTCCCCATGACAAAATCCTGGCTACGCTACTGAGCTAGCATAAGCACTGAGGACGTTTCAAAATACCAGCACAGAAACAATCATGGACAGTAAGTGGTTACGATTTTCGTAACCACATTTTCTAGTTTTGTTTTGTACTGCATGCACCATACTTGGTCTATACTGGGGGTTGCATTGAGTTTTGTATCAGGGTCAGTGGTAAGGATACATGTTATATTAGGAGACAGCTGCAGGTATAAGGCAAATGGTGATCGAAATGGAGTAGGTAGGCAAGGTCAATCACGAAAAGTGGGATTTCTTGAAGCATTTTGTAGCAAGAAATGAAGCTTGCAGCCTACTATAAGTCCAATGTGATGATATCTGCGGAGAAGTACAGCTAGGCTCATTGGCAGCTCTAGCCTCTACAGTACACTAACCGTTAACACTGGCGCCTAGCTGCGTCGCGGCCATGCACTGGGTCTATTATAGGCCTACAGTGCTTAGTGCATAGGCGGTCCCTCGTTATAAAGAACGGATAAGTATATTGTATGCACGTTTACGTGGTAAAAAATGTCTCAAAAAAGGACGATTTGTTTCGACGGCCTGGAGAGTACCATTAATTCCTGCATGCAAAGTCAAAAATTTGTGCTTCTCAAAGTCAAACAGTAAAAGTAGAGTGATCTGTCACTGAAATTTCGGTACATGAAGAGGATCTAATTCAAACGTTTCAAGTACATATAGGCCTAGGCCTATTGTCTGACGGATTTGGTCGTGCTTAATTTCTCACATCTTTACTATGCCAACACTGAAAATTGAAAGGGCAATTCTAAAGCTATAGCATAACCGCTGAGGACGTTTCCAAATACCAGCACAGAAACAATCATGAACAGTTAAGTGGTTACGTCTTTCGTAACCACATTTTCTACTTCACCACATTAGCACGAAAAGCAAAGAGTGACCACCATCAAAGTCCAGACTCATTTCAGCTACAATCTGTCATCAGACTGTCAATTTTCAATTAGTTGATCATAAAACTGCAATATTTTGAAAGAACGTGATTATTGCATCACCAACTGTACCTTGGTGAATACTGCAAATTCGAAGAGCCAAAGCACCTGTAACTGTTGGGAGCAATAGCTGCCAATCACTTTTAAGGACTGGATAATTATCACTACTAGTAATAGCGACGTCTTCCTGCCAAGATTGGAAAATTACCTTGGGACGGGAATGCATGGGGAAATGGGGGAAGTATAAAATGGCAACAGGACTTTCCCTGGGGGTTGAGGGATAGCTGCTGTACAGTAGCTGTTGCTTTCAGTGTTTGAAGGTGCAGCATCAGCATTGCCAACATAAAAGAGACATTCTTGGTTACTGTACATATTATGTTTCACTTTTTGATGCTTGTTTTGTACTTTACAATTACTGTGCAAATTTTGTGAAGCATTAATTTTGCCATATTTTCTCCAATGAGAAATGACATGCAAGAACTTACAAAACTAAGTTACAACATGATGGCACAGTGATTATATGTGCATTTGGGATATGAACTGCTATGATAAATTCTGACATTCTTTCCAAAAGAATGAAATGGTATCTTCATTGGGCCTCCTTTCCTACTGTAGGTTTCCTTTCACTGTAGCCTGTAGGAAATACGAAAGCCCCTCTAAATATGCTGATTTGCAATTGTTGAGCACTGAAATCCTTAAGAATGTCTTGTATCCTTTGTTAGTATTAATAGAAGCAAAAATACAGCAATGAAAGTTATAGTAGATACTTTCTTGTTAATATTTCCAGAGTCACGGTGGCAATTCTACCAGTCTGACGCTGTTCATAAGCAAAGTATAGGCTAAAGTATAAGGCAATCATTCTCACTTTTTCACTTTTTATCAAACGCGTCCCCATGCAATCACAGCGAATTTACGTACGCGGTATTGGGAGTCCGCCCTCTATTCCTATATCCTGCTCTATGAGTACAGCACAGTAAATACTTACTCTAACCAGTGGATTTATGAGCAATAAGAAAAGGTTATGGTGGTTCATGAAGGCCATTGGGTTATATTAGGTTATAACAAAAATTATTTTGGTTAAATGGTTAAAGGGAGTGGTCATGCTCTGTTTAACGAACGCAACAATGACAGACAAGCAAAGTACGTACACCGCGCTAGTCACGCTGGACATGTTGGGTTGCTCACCGGGAATCCTTCCCTGACGGAGGATTATTGCCTCATTCCTCTTGTCCCCCCTTGGCCCAGTCACTGAGTCCATCAAGACCATCTGCTAATCCTTAGCAATGCGCCACCACGGATGCACGTGCAGCACGCGCGTGATATATACCAGGTGAAATACATCTTAGATTATTACAAGTGACATATTTCATAGGTTGCACAGTTACAAATGAAGTCAATAAACAAATAGTTTATTGTGATGTGTTACAAATAACGCATTAAGAAAGACTGGTACTTGTTTAAAAAAAATAGGTGTATTACTTTAAGCAAACATCTCATTTGCATATTAATTTGAATAGTATTTTGACTACAGGTGTTATTTGTGTAAGTTGTGTTACATGGCTCTGAGTACTCTAAGAAGAGACGCACAATACATTCAGACGCAGGCCTGTCAATATGTTCTTTTCGTATGTTATCTATTGAGTTGTGTGTTCTTCGTTGTGTGCCCGGGGACCGACACGACAAATGGGAAGTAATTCTCGTCCAACGTTGTTAAAAACGCTTATAAAAATAAAATACAAAAAGTATTTGGTTAAATTCGCAAATTTATGAGTTTGTAGGTATATCGACTTGTTTTTACAAGTAGGCAACAGTTTGTTGTCTAAAGGTCTGGCGGCATGCAAATTACATGGTTGGATATTTGATGTAAAAAGCATAAAAAATCCAGAAAATGGGCACAATTTCCATCAAAATCCATCAAAGGTTGCCTCTTTTACAGAGTAATTTCTATTCACACTTGCTGCATGAATAAACATGGGCCAAACGTGCAAATTTGTGACGACGAAAATGCCATACCAAATATGGCTTATGTAACCCTTTGTTTTTCAACCTTCATTTCAAGGAAACTTGTAGCATTGGCATCCCCGATTGATTTATTACAGAAGTTTAAATTGTTTTCTTGCAAAATATTGATATCACTCACCAAACTGTAAACGATCTGATCAGTAATTAAGAGATTATTTATATTGGGTAACCAAAAAGTCTTAACACTGTGCAACACCCCACATCATTATTTTTGCAAAGGCAATGGGTTACTTCAGAAACTATGAAACTTTGAAGAGGCATGTCTTGAGAACGGTAAAAGATATTGAAATAATTCCAATAGATCTTTATTTGGGGAGTTTTTTCCTTAACTGCCAAGTGAAAACAGCTCTTTTTGGTGGCATTTCACTATAACCTTAAACCCGGACATTCCATTTCCCTTTAACTTTAATTATTTTTAAAGTTAAATCAGTTTACAATGTGCGCTGAAGGTACAACCGGGTCCTATTGAGGGATTTCATGTGACGTCACTCGAATGAGATTGCACGGCAGTGAAGGGCAAACCACACGCGCATAAGCATATTTAGAGCACATGCGCACGGCATAACCATAGATACTACTGTGGCACAATGTACACTTGCCCTTCAAAACCAAAGTCGAGCGATCACGTGACGTCGGTGATACTCCTCTTATTGTATATCCTCAGGTTTTAAGGATTTCTTGTGAAAGGAGTTGTTAGAATTGCCACGTTAGTTTGTACCGGCCATTCAACTAGCCAATCAATTTGACCAAAATATGATAGCAGGTTTGGTAGGATGTAAGAAACTATTTAAGGTATAATTTATACTACTAAAGGTCCTACAATGTTCAACCTCTGACGTAGTTTTATTGAAACTAAGAAATAAATCGATCACACGGCTATCGTGAGCACTGTGTGGTATAAAAAAGTTATACCAGACTACCGGTCTATATCTTAAAAAAGATATAGACCGACGTCGGAAGTTTAACTAACACAGAATATGCACGCATGTTATTTCAGTAAGCCCCCGAAAGTCTTTTTGTGGCCACCCTTAGTGCTTACTGTTTTTCTTGTATAATCCAACCCTGAATTTATTTCTCTCAATAAAAAAAAAAAAAACTAAATTTGTTGCGACAACAGCAGTGCTACTCTCGGTCAATCACCCCGTGAGCCACGATTCTACCCCTAGATCGTGAAACACTGCTGAATAGCTTTACTCTAAAACAGTTGTGCCCATTGTGTCGTGCAGAGAGCAACGACATCCTCTAACAGTCAAGGGCAGACCGAGTCGTTGTTGAAAGAGGGTTCTTTTTAGTGGGGATGGCCATATGAGAACGCGGTTACTGTGATTGGCGAGGTACCCCACCAGGAGACTTTTGAGAGACACGAACTCTCAAATGTATGACTTTCCACGTTTAAAAGACCTTTAAAATATATCACAGAGATAGAAAACTTTCAGCATTTTTCGTGTTTATTCCACTTAGATCACTACCATTTAGAGTATGGACGTTTCGGAGGGCAGAAGTCACCGGCTAAGGCCGTGGCGGGCTTACAACAAAGACGGAATACATACAAATAACCTGGATTTGTGCATCGACGGATTTCGAAACAGTAGCAATGCGCTGAGGGAACACTTACTGCATTTGAGGGTTGTCAATGTAATTATGCGTATTATCATATTAATACTAACATTCGTCAGGAATGCGCGCGTTTTCAAAAAGTTAGATTCTGCACTGCTAAGAGTAAGTCTAAATCAAAGCATAGGTGATAAAAAATCACCCTCGAAGTACCCTAAGGATTCGATTATAGTTGTGTTTGTTTATAAAGGAGGCTCGTCTGAAATACCCCCCCCCCCCCCGCATACCGGCCTGCAGCAGTTTGTGCCCACACTTTAAGGCGAGAGTGCTAGATTCACTCCCTCAAGTCAAGATTATTAAGGAAGAAATAAAATGAAATAAATGAATGGATGCGGAGGTGTTTACTGTCTTTGAAATGAAATGAAAGCATTTAGCAGGTTACTAGAAGTCTCTATCTGTAAGTATTTGGTATATGCCACAGGAACAATAATTATTTTTTCTTTGTCTTCGATATCTGACTGTAGGCAGCAGAATTTTATTGAACAATAATTACTTTTTCTTTGTTTTGGATATCTTTCTTAGTCCTCCTCACAAAGTATTTGAGAATATTTTCGGCAAAGTTCTTTTCAAAACGTAATGCATTACCAGAAAGCAATTGATTGAAGAATTGACTACGTTAATTAGGAAAATATGAAACGTAAAAGTGAGTCTGAATCAATAAAGTTCTATGTTCACATTTAAGATAACATTGATTTCGAAAAGTGTTACATTTTCACAGATTTCTGTTTGCCTTTTCTTCAATTTTGATACCTTTACAAGCGACTTTAAAATTACACCAGTAGGAAATGTGACTGTAGGCAGCAGAATTTTATTGAACTTACTCTTGATCATACTCTATGTGGATTAATATTTGATAATAATACTACGTTGTTATCGCCACTGACATCAAGGTGAAGCAAGAAAGTCTGAAATATAGCATTTTATGTCCATTACAAGTACAGTGAGAAATTAAGTTACGTGTTGGATTCTTACAACTCTTCCCAATAAACGTTTGAAAGACATTGGTACCTTGAACCACATATCTGAATCATATTAACAGGAATAAGCCCAATTCCGTAGAGTGGGTCTTTTGAAATCCATTCTTGAAATTACGCTAACGGCCATATGTCATCACTATAGGCTGATATGAGTCCCCCAAGTAAACATGGTTAGGAAAATTGTCACCACACTGTTCATGAGTATGTTAAATTGAAGTAATTACCATCTGCTGGCATATTTTTGAGGGATGAGGGAGGGATGTGGATCTTAGTAGGAGGGATACGATTGGGTCCTGTGACGGATTTATCTGTCATGCAACCACTACGGCGTCCCATGCATGTAATAATTAAATGAAATCATGATGTATACAGTCATATAGGCAGTATGTTTCACTGTTTATTTATTAATGGTACTGGAAGTGTTTGTACTGCAGACGGCTTCAAGGAAGGTAACGGACTCTGCTGAGAATTTGACAGTTTCCTTTCTTGCAAGGGAACTTTTGTTGGTTGGTACCATTAAAGGAAGCTGATGTCACATCAAAGCCGTCAAACTGGATGCTTTTTGAATGGCTTATAGCCGGCTCCCTGAAAGAAACTTACGTCAACGCCCTTAGAGTAAACTAGGTAATTATTAAAAGTAATAACAATTTGTTTACTGACCGGGCTAGAAATGAAATGCGTCTTTTACATAGTACGGCGGTATTGTTACGTTTTCAGGTCAATTAAAGTTGGTAGAGAGAACACCGTTTTGAATGACCATGAATGTTCTGAAATTAATTAGATATGCACATGTTGGATAACGTTTTGGGAGGGGGGGGGGGATTTGTCCCCACGCATTCTTTCCAGACCCGAAAAAAGTAATTTAGGTTTCACAAGGAAAAAGAGAAGCGATCCCAAAGAATTTATGGGAAATCTTTATTTTATTATGTAAATAATTGAAGTAAACTATTCATATAGAATGTGTCAAAATGCTTGCCGGGAATATTTTTGTGCGTACCTTTCATGGATACTGTGATTATGACATAGTGGCACAGAAGGCACTGAGTTTTATGTTGGTTTAGTCTGTTGTATGAAATCTGATTGAAGGAAATCTGTATACTGGAAGAAAGCAATTACAGGACGACTGGCTCCTATCTGGAGCAACGTGCATGCGTTGTTTCAACCACGGTTGCCCAACGAAATGGTCGATTCCAACTCGTTTACCGTGTTATTTAACAGTTCTGCAGTCGGGAATGATTTTTCCTACCTTTGCGGAACCTTATGTGAAGTTTGAAGTATATCCTACGCTAGAAGAGGCAGGCGGAACTCGCACTAAATCTATTATTGAACTATGAAAGGAAAAAGGCAAACCGGACGAGTGAATGACACCTACTTCTTTTTGTTCCTACTGCACAACCCTCACTGTTTGAATGTAAATACGGAGAAGATGACCGGCGACTGACCGCAGATAGGTACCCTCTTTGCCAGAACGCATCTTCTTTCGTTTAGGCTGAGATGGTAAAATATACCGGTAAGTCACCTCAGACACCTCAGCATATATAGGAACCCAATAGTTGAATGAAATTTTTCAACCCGCTTCGCGGGTGCTTACGGTGCACATGTCTCACACTGTTACCATTGTACCTTTGAAAGTTTTAGATCAGACGAGTTGTGGTGAAATAAAGCATCAAGAAAACCTCATATATTTTGTCTTCACATGATGAAGTTTAATTCAAATAAAATCCTGAAGTCATGAATGACAAAATGGAGAGCAATCACTGAACAACAGTGACAAGAGACATCTCTGTATGTCTTCTGTGATTAAAACTCATTTAAATCTACATGTAAGGTAGAGAGATCACGTGGTGATTGGCAGGCTCATCACGCATACGCGTAAGGTTGTGGGAATAAATTGTAACTAAGGTATGGCACAGACAGCCTGGTTAAATATCATCGCAATTAAGTATTACTTGCATGACTTTAGAGACTGTTGAAAGACAAAAAATTCAAGGGACAATCAGAATAACAACATATAAAGTAAAAAAGAATATCCATTATTTACTCCAATTTAATTTCTTATGTTTTTAAACTGAACTTTGAAGGGCGTGGATCATGCTTTCTATATTTGAACGTATGGAATTATGCGCAGTTTACCCAGTTCAACCTAAATATTGGATACATTTACTTCATTTGTTGTAAGCCTACATTAAAAAAAACATCGCTTTAATTAGTGTACAACCCATGCTAGTGGCAGGCCAGATGGATATGTGTTTGTCATGCAGTAATTGGTGGTGGTGGTGGTGGTGGGGGGGGGGGGTGGTTTAAATAATAATTCAAAGGAGACAAGTTTCCTGCAGCTTGATTCTGGGAAGGTACTATTTCTCACCCGCAGATGCTAAGCAATATGTCTTTGGAGTCAAGCAATTTGTCAATCGCGGGAAATTGCAGTATGAAATGAATGGTTGTATAGTCACCACTTAGTCATATCCCTGTGTTGATAAGTCATTTAGCAACTCTCGCTCGAGTATGACAGTGGGCCTAATAGGATAGCTGCTGTTTGAAGACGCAAACACAGGCATAGATCCAGCTTTGAGCTTTCCGGCTCCACCCCTCTCTTTTGACACCACTTTATTCATCAGAACGCAGCACTGGCTTTTAAATGTTTATCTACGCTAATTTTGATTTCAGTTACCAGGAAATACCATTTAGGTGTCTACATTTCCAGTTTTACACTTGAACCCCCCCCCCTCCCCCTCCCCCATGGAGGTTCCGCACATTGGAAGCTCGCATGTGCAAATTTTGCCACCGCGGAATTAGCCCCTACTCGCCTCGTCGATTTTGTGAAATCGTGGATTTGTTCCTGAAACATGTCACATGACACTACACTAAAAGGATTATTTTTCGATTATTGCTTCATCTGTGAGGTATTAATTCATTTAGCCCTTGTTCCTTTCTTTCGATACACACGATGCTATAGTACAGTGCAATATACTTAACTCTTGTGCGTAAGCATTGAGTACACTAAGTCAATTAATGTTGTCTGCATGTTGAAGTTGATTTTAACTAGAACAAGGGATCGCTCGAATTGTTTCATTGCTACACTTAGTCTATACCTTATGTGATTTTAATTTAACTGCATGGACTATATACTGCACCGTCTACATACAATGCGTTGTATGCTACGTAAGTACTGGACAGTGCAAGTGAACTGAGTTGGTCGTCGAAAGCTAGGCAATATACCGTAGGTATGCATATTCATATATTTGCGTCAATTTTAGCACGTTTCGATATCTGATCGGTTTCCTGCACTTTTAGAAGGTAAATTCATATTAGATGAAGAAAAGGTTAAGGCTGTCTTGGCAGGATCCCCAAGACCCTAGTACAGAGCTTGGAATTTCTAAAGAATATAGAGAGGGCGCACTCACGATACTCGCGAACGCTGTACTAGCTAGTACGGGGAGGGGTCTTGACCAAGACTACCAAAACCAGGGCCGTGGCCTCGGCAAAATCTCGGGTAGGGGCGGTTTATGACAGTAGCTAAGCGGAACACCAAGTAGCGTGACTACAATAGTTGACACCCGGGAGGACCTTTCCTTTTTCACTTGTGCATGAGTTCTAACCTGGGGGAGAGTGCTGAGGGGAGTGCTCGCCGTACTGGGGGAGGGGTCTAAGGGGAGAGGGTTCCCCCTCCCCATTGGGAAATTTTTTGTTAATTTAAGGTTGCTCGGATGGAAAATGATGATGTCTTTGGTACATATTTTGAACTGATCATATATAGCTGGAAAGTTGATAATTTAGTAATTTTAAATTTTTGTTTTGGGAAAGATGCTTTTCTGGGGAGGGGTGTCCCCTCCCTTTGAGAAAATTTTTATTAATTTAAGATTGCTTAGATGCAAAACGGTGATATCTTTGGTATATTTTGAACTGATCATATATGTAAGAAAGTGTTCATAATTTATTGAATTTTAATTTTTGTTTTGGGAAAGATGCTTTTCTGGGGAGGGGCCTAAGGGGAGGGGTGTCCCCTCCCCTTTAAGAAATTTTTATCAATTTAAGATTAATTAGATGCAAAATTATGATGTCTTTGGTATTTTTGAGCTATCATATATGGCTGAAAAGTGTTAATAATTTTATTGAATTTTAAGTTTTGGTTGAGTGAAAGAGGAGAGTAGCCTTTGTTGTCTAAGAGAAGGGTATGCAGTCAACAAACCTCCTGAAGCCACCCCCTTTTATGTATGGGTATGTTTTTACTAAAACATACGTGCGCTGAATCGACAGAAACACGAACTATTGCGAATATTTTCGTTGCTTCATATATGCATTATACAAGAGATCTAAAGGCTGGCAGACACCGGAATAGGGCCTCCTGGAAGCTCTGGACTAATTATATGGATCAATTATAAGCCTACCCCACCTTCCTCCTTTCTTCTTTCTCCCTCGCTTCCCCTTCTTCTCTTTCGTTTTCTCCATTTCTTTTTTCCCGTTCTTTTCCTTCTCTCTTTCCCCTGTTCTTGGAAATGATAGGAGGCGGTTGCCCCCTGCCCCATGTGGCATCGCCCTGTTTTTCTTTGCTCTTTTTTTTCTGATTGACTCAAGATTTCTTCATACAGTAAAGAATGTTTTGTGTACGGCCATGCACCTACTATTTAAAATTCGTTTTCTATGAATTACTCAGTCAAGACAACACCAAAATAAAGCACAATAAGGCATAGTCGTAGGTAACTTTTCGAGACTGGGGGGATGAACCTTGTTTCGGATCGCTGTCCTGGGGAGGGGTCTAAGGGGAGGGGTGTATCCCTTCCCCTTTGGAAAATTTGTGGGTATTTGAAGGTCCTCAGGTGCAACTTGGTGCAACATTTTGGGCAAATTTTAAGGAAAAGTACTGAAAATTTTTTACAGTTTTTACTAAAGAGACAAATAAGGGTTTTTTGACCTTGGATATTGGAGGCAGAAGTATACTTCTGCCCCCCAGATTTTTGACTGAGGCTTTAGCCCCCAGCCCCCCTCTTCCTACGCGTATGCAATAAGGGAGACATATAACTTTACTTCAAAGTTTAATTCATTTTATTAAATGTTTTTTATATTTTTATTGTCAAAATGTTCGTTAAGAGATTGACTCATGATACCCCCAATATATATGTTCACGTTCTAAATTTTAAACCGTCACATGCTGGGAATGGAGAGACAGTAAATGTTTGAGATTGCCAAACATTACATAATCTGGACAGTGGGGCGGGGAATACCCATAGACGAAAGGTTCACTTGGTCGAAGGTTCACTAAAGACCGAAGATTCCCCCGGACGAAAATATATTCCGAGTTACGGGTAGGGTTGGGGTTTTTGGTTAGAGATTCATGGATAAGTGTATCCCCTGATGCACAAATTAGCTGTCTGTATTTTTTGGTGTAAGTTGAAATGATACGCACCTTTTCTCCAAGAGAGGGATAACCTTTTGCTCTGTGACACCATATGTGTAAGGTCTTACAATAACTTGGCTTTAGGGTATACTAATGTATTGTTTTAGCTTTACTCTCGGTTCCTATGCCCTTTTTGTTTGCGCGTTATGTATAATGGCCTTAGTGTTTATGTAACACTTAACCTGCATTCACGTAAACAATGGAGAAAACAGAAAACGTTATCCGTGCGGGGATTGCAAGTTCCAGGTATTTTGTAACCAACAATTTAACTAACATTGTGATAGATGGGTGACATACTGTAACACCTCACCCCACCCCCTACAAAATTATGTGTCTTAAAACGTTTTTTTTTTTGACGATTTTATTTTTTGGGTTTAAAAACCATGGGGGGGGGGGGGCAAATGCCTGCCCTGCCCCCCCCCCTTGTGGCGCCGGGCCTGGTGAGAGGGCAGAGATTTTATCAAGATGCTAATAGTACATTTGTATGTTTACAATGTGCAGACTTTGCTGTCCAACAATGTTTTGTGTGGTTCTTTCCCTTTAAAAGTTGTTAGGTCTAGAGATGTTACTGATCATTGTTACTCTTTAATAGGACAGATGTAAATCATAGGCGTACTAGTGAGGGGTCTGGGGAAAACTCCTATTTTTCTGGCACATTTTGTATATATATATATATATATATATATATATATATATATATATACATATGTAACAAAATATATATACATATAAGTAACAAAGGCGTATTTTTCACTCAGACTATTGGCAATGTATGTGATACAAAAATTGTCAATTTGCTATTTTTATATTTGAGTGCGCACATGAACATAATCTGTAAAATTTTAGTAGGGGTGTACTTATAATCATTACACTCCACTGTCGTTGGAGTTCTGAAGGTGAGAAATATCATCCAACCCGCAGGGTTTGGAATTTTTAAGGAAATATGTGACGTTTTTACTGCTGAAAATATTCAAATGGAAATTATGTGAGTGTTGTAGCCCTCAGGCTCCTCCCCAGTTCTGAAGGCCCTGGACTCAAGTGGTAGCAAAGGAATTAAATGTAAGAGTTTTGGACTAGTCAGTGAACTATCCAAAATTTCCAGAACTGGGGTGGGGGAGATGGGGAAAATGTCACAGGCAAGCGTAGGGAGGGTATATACTTTTCGCTATAACAAACGTAATAAAATGTTTCATACCATCGTGGTATGAAACTTTAAGCTGTTCCCGATAAAAGCAATACAACTGTCAAGATACATCTTTCCTTTATGGCCGGATTTAAAGCCCCCTTGATTGCTACGACAACGTATTATACAGGACTAGCAAAATTGTTGTAACTTCTGTCAGATTGTTACACCACACATGTATAAAAGTGGTTGCTACGTTTTGGTATCGTAATCCAGCTGAAGGCACTTTAGAAAGAAGACCTGGTTTCAAAAAAACCTATGTTTAATGCATTATCCTACCTTCACAGGTCACACCGGCATTATTCTCAATGGGACAGTTGCCTTCCTGGAATCTTTCATGTTTGCATGACGAGATGGACGCCTCGTTTCCATGGCACTGGACGTTGCTCATTGAAACAAATTCCGGTCCTTGAATGGATGCATTTTTGTAGGGGTTAGTGGCATTGTGATAGCCTAGCTGGTGGCACACTACTGTAGCATCGTCGAAGTCCCACTCGTCATCACCACACACTGTTCCCCATTCGTTGTCATAAAGGATTTCTACTAGACTGGATAAACCAGTCGTTCCTGTAGTCAGACGAATTCCTTGCATACCATGCCCTGTATTTCGAAAGAAAGATGTAAGCATTTTATAAGTGATTGCCTCAAACTTTTCAAATCACAGCCTTTAATGGCTGCAATATTTCACCCTGTACAAACAGGTCAATGACATGTTTTAGTTCTGGACAAATAGTTGTGCCTTAAGTTACCATAACTTGCGGTATATCCGTCGTAGTAAGTTAGCTTCTTACCAAGGAGTTGTTCAAGTAACAATATACTATTCTAACTAAAGTGAATGGACGTCCCCTATTGTTTATGTAATCCTTTCATATTGCTACAGGTGTTTTATATACATAAGTAAGTGGACGGGTGAAGGGTGAGGAAATTCCCCAGAGCTATGTGGACAGGGACGAATTTCGCAAAAAGAGGAACGCCAGAGGTGGGGCCGCGTTGAACATGGTCTCGGTGGAAAGACACAGAATAAATCGGTGAGAAACTGATTAGCCTTGAGTTATGTGACCTCGTTGCCGCTTAAGAGGAAAATGTTAACTTTATGTACTTTTTTTAGCAACTTGGTGATTTTTCTGGAGTCTATTGACCCTTTTGCTGGCCAGACACTTTTTTGTAACTTGATGAGCAACTGTCTGGTAGCTTCCTATACGTCGAAAAGGCTACATATTAAGAGCTGTCATACCAGGCGGACATTCCCTGACGTACGTAACCTTCAATTTTTCAACCTCGATGAATATTAATGGCCAGAGCAAGGACAAAACACCGCGCTACATCTCGTTAAGTCTGGGTTCCACCATGAGATCACCAGGTATGGCAATTCGCATTGATCTCTCAGTTTCTTAGCATCCCCATATGTCTATATAGGAAAGTGGCAGAATCTGACTGGCATAGATTTTGCGGGGGGGGGGGGGGGGTGGGGCGATCCGAAATATTCCTTACCAGCAGTCCCACCAGCGCATGACCGTATGAGCAGTTTTATCCAAGCCTTTATTGTAACTACCAATATGAAAGCCATATTAGGTACACCAACCCACCCCTATCATGAAGCGTGGTACTCCTCTTGCATGGAATCTTCAATCGGTAAAATCAGTTAAGTATGCAAACCGAACTATGCATTTCTGCCTCCTCCATACAAAGTATCCGTAGTAATTTGTTTATCTACTGTATATGCAATCAGAAAATGCTTACGGCATTCGCACGTTAGCACCATTTGCATGTTAGCAACATTCACATGTTAAAATGTTCACATTTTATAGTGTCTTCATAGCTGTAATGACGACTGAAAGCATAACGTCCCTCATGTAGTACGAAGATCTGACCACTCGTTCTTAAAATCCTCCTCCGTAGAGACTGACATTAGTTGTGTACTTCCATGGTTAAAACTCCGCTAAATTTTGAAGAAACACTGACCCACCTTCCATGCTGTACCTTTCAACTCGTTGTAATATCAATGAAGTTTGCAGGTAAGAATCACAAGAAGCCTTACTTTGTACATATACACCAAACTCTTTCGGTCAAGCTCCTGTGCTAAAATTACTAATGCCAAATGAAACTCCACTCACAAAACAACTGTGTATGTCCACTCATGGGCCCCTACAAGTCTTACAGTACATCTTGGCGGGTTGTAAAGTTAGGTTTTGAGTTAAGTTTGCAACTACCTAAGTCTTATTTCACACGACCTTTCACCTATTCTGTGCCCGAAATTTTGTCGTTTCCTGCCCGAATTTTCGTCTTCAAAATTTTTTTTTTTTGGGGGGGAGTCTGCTCCCTGCCCCCTCTCCTCGCGTCGTACGCCTATGATGCAGGGGGGGGGCTTTGTGCTGGACGACTTCCCACTTGCCTCTCATCCTCTATCTACGTACGTCAGAGTGTTCAAACCTAAATCTTACAGCTCCTTTAGAGATGAGAGAAACATAAGCACTTCAAAGCACATAATTTGAACTGAAGCTTGACTAAAATGAATTAATGAATTTTACGAGGAGACGCAAAGGGATCCCAACATTTATTCCTGAATGCTGCTGAAACAATTGAATGATAATGTATTATGTTCGACTTTGCCCAATCCTGTCCATACCATCCTTCACTATTCCAGTGTTCAAATCGGCTGTTTCTCTAATTTATCTTTTCGAAACCGATAAAATTGCAATTTGGTCGTATTTTGTTAGTTTACTCCCACTAATGGCTTGATGATGGAGTGGCCCGAGTGGGAATGACTATCATATTAAGGTTTGCATTGGGCTCTAGAAATAAATGTACTCATATTGTCTAATGGAAACTAATGTTGAGACAACTGCGTTTACTAACCTGCAACTACAACTAAGAAGGTGCATCTACGGTTTCGGTGGATCAATGACTAACCAGGACATTTTAGAAAAAAGACGCCCTTGAATGTGGTTTATTGTGTTTTGGTTGCCTTAAAATTATGATAAACATAAAACTCCTGGATTTTCTTCAGTAACAAATGGAATGATGGCCAGCATTCGATGAGACCACACTTGGTACACGCGTGAAGCAAGCATAAAATTTTTTTTTAAAATAAGTATCTAGGATAATGTTTTGCAAGTAATTATACTCCTTTTGAAAGTACCCTTACATTATGATCCCTTGTGTGGTGCTTGCATCCGCCTCGGAGAAGATTCGGGAGAGTAAAGTTCCCCTTGCAAATTTAAGTTACCGGTATCTACCATGTACGAACCTTAGCTTATGAGAGTAAAGAGTTTTAGTTAATCCTCTTATCCATTAGATACGTGTTAAGAAAGGCAACTAAAATGACAATTTTTACAGTTTTAAACATAAAATCTGACTAAAAGATAAGCTGTATGGGAATTTTTTTGAGATGAAAGGACTCGCGGCGGCAGTAGTCACATCGCTGTTGAAAAAAGACGATAGCTGTGGATCATCTTTCTCAAAGAAGTCTTTATATGGTTCAACAAATTTAAAATGGTCGCATGGCCTACCAAAAATTGTAGTGTAGAGAACATTTAGTGCAGTTGTAGCCTCAAGAATGACTGATAACGTGACAATGGGTCCTCTTGTTCATATCGATATATTATAGGCGGGACATTTGTGTTTAGTTTTTGTAATACCTAAAATCTCATTTGGGTAGACCGACGGGGAAGGGTGCATAGCTAACTTTTGAGGGTGACGTGCTCCCTGGGCGACGTCACTGAAGTTGACACGAACAAGAAATAAAACAATCGAAGGACAGGAAAATAGATTATGCAATTTATCATATTTTACCACACATGTATCTTCAAATTTGTTAAGCAGACTTCCCTTACAAAAAAAGTGGGGCATGCCACATGTGAACACACGTAATCACGTGTGGCAGAGCATATGAAAATACATAAGGAAAAAAGTGTGGTTATGCGCGGTGACACATGTGGTATTGGAACCAATCTGACACACAGGACCACGCTTTTCCCTGCATGATTGTCACACCTTGCAATCAGGGTCAAAGTGGGGAAAGCTGTGTCAAGTTTACACATGTGGCAAAACAAGACAAACTGTGGCAAACAAGGCCAGTGAACGAAATTGAACTATTTTATTTACTTTACCCAGCACCACACTTCTCCACACATCTCCACACTTTGCCTACTTTACCCGAGTTTGCCTCCTGTTACATGTGTCAAAGCGTGATTTTCGGTTTTCCACACATTGCCCCATGTCCAAACTGTGAAAATGCTGGTCAGTGCATGACATTTTGGAAAAGTGTGTCAACTGTTTATTGATGACACACATTGTCACTCAAAAAGTCACAGAAATTCCACGCCTTTCCACACCCTATCATAGTTTTGCACAGTTTGACACAGTATTTCACGTGTGGTATTCGAACTTTTGCCACACAATTTTTTTGTAAGGGTTAAAACGAACCAACTACAGGAGTATTGCTGCTGCCTGCAAACTACTACAGGACAGTTTGGTAAAATTTGCAGTCGTTTCTTCTTGTCCACTTCCTCTCCGCCATCGTCATCATTTACTCATTTCTAATTTTTACATTTTCCTTTAAAGTGTGGAACGTAATGATGTGGTAGTTATTTGTTGAGAAACCTTCAGAGAGTCCCTTTGGGCTCACATCACATTTACCCGTCGTATATCTCACAGTCGTTACTATTCAATGTCATCATTTGCATTCTTAACGCCTGGGATTTGATAATACTGTATATTTGCCCAAACATTGCCTACATTGCAGTGTGAATAGCACAATGATGAATGTACAGCCAAGCAATGATTCATGAACAAACCACGTATCAGAGTTTTACTGATGAATAATAAAAAACAAACATGTCAGAATAACAAATGGATCTCAAATTTCCTTATCTAACAGGTGGTTTTGTGTCACAAAAAGTTACTTTCATACATGGCAAAAAGTGCAGAGGCATTGCTTTGATATGATGCAAATCATTGCAGGTGTTTCATTTTTCTTCAAAAATGGAGAGTATTTGTAACCATTATGTTTGTGACGCGGCTTGTAGGGTTTTAAACGTGTTACTTTTTGCAGCAACTTCTTTTGTGACACCTTTGCCCGAGTCAATATCAAGTGTTACAGTGGAGGATGTATTGCTTCAACTATTACTATGCGGAACCTACAATGTTTACTTTATGTCCGTAGCAATATATATCTTTGTTTTTTATTATAAAACAACCCGATCACGTGTTGTTGCAGCTGTTCGTATCTCATCTCCCTAAAAGTACAGGGATTCCAAATAATTTACTTCACCAGACATCATTAGATAAAGATGTGTGTATGTGTGTGCGTGTGTGAGTGTGTGTTGGGGGAGGGGTGTAGGGTTGGGGGTAATGTGCGAGTGAGTGACACCAACAATGTGTCAAGCAAACATGCTTAATTGTAGGTTCGATTCGAATCAAACTTGGTTGGTAAAAGAGAAAAGGCCAAATAACTCTCAAACCATATGCTTCACGAACTCCTATATTGGAAGCCAAATCAAGTGTGTGGGAAGGTGGGTAGACACCTGACCATGAACAATTGTGTTTGCGCTATCACGGAGTTCATAGGTGAGAAGTCAGAGATAAAGAAAAACCGTTTTTATCATTTTGTGCTGACCGATGTGTTCGAAATTTTTCTTTAACCACAATTATGCAATTGGGGGTTTGGAAAATAAGTATCACTACTCCTTACATTGCCTGTACAACGCACGTAGACTGACGTGTTTATCAGGTGACGTCAGGCAGTGTTTAAGTGTTTCATTTCCAAAAAATGTTAACTAGCTTGCTAACGTTCAAAGGCTCCATGCAGGCGTGTAGTCAACAGTGGGGCGAAGGGGGGCAGCTGCCCCCATGAGCATATTTTTGGTACTTTTTAATATTTATTTTTACAATATTGCTAGTGTTTCCCCTATTTATATGCGGTAAATAGGCCCAGGAAGTGCCATTTTCAGCGATCTGGGAGGCATTTTGGGCAAAAATTTTGTTGCGCTTCGCGTAAATACATGGTGGCGCGGAGCACTGAGAGTTTGTCGGTGGCGTCGCCCGCTTGATAAATTCCTGGCTACGCCCATGGCTCAATGAATAATGAATGTGGCACGGAACTTTGTTCTAAAGAGATACCTTTTTTGTGTTTCGATTGTTCCATCGAATATGCTGATTGGCACTAAATGTGCTCCTAGAAAAATAGTTGTGATAATGAAATTTTATGAGGTAAGTATAAATGTAGTTTGGGTTCATAGCAGGTCCTGTTTCTCAGTCGTGAAATGTTTTAAGCTTCTTACAGATATTCTAAAATGTAGATGATTCTCTTAAAGAGCGGTAAAACAATCTTGTTAGGGCAATATATATATATATATATATATACATATATATATCTATATTTATATCTATATCTATATCTATATATCTATATCTATATATATATATATATGTATATATATATATATATATATATATATATATATATATATAACGCTAGATCGACGTGTTAGGCGAAATCGGTATACCGCCAATACAACCGGCGAAGAAAAAAACAATAAAATACATAAGATTATATTTCCCCTTTTGGTTCTGAGATATATATGCACGTTATTTCAATGGCCCGTAAGTCCTTAGTGTTAACGGATACATGCACGTAAGTTGGTGTGGAACTAAGGAATTGCATTAACCTTATGTGGTAAATCGGACTTGCGTATAGAGTTACGCATTCCTATATAAAACAGTGTGTAAAACGTTAAGGCGAAACGATTTTTTCCGGGTAAGGGTCGAGTTCTCCCAACGGTCGCGTTTTTTCATACGGTTTTTCGCCTAAATCCAAAATTAGCAATATATATACATATACATATATATATATATATATATATATATATATATATATATATATATGTATATATATGTATATATGTATATATATATATATATATATATATATATATATATTATATATATATATATATATATATATATATATATATATATATATATAAGCGCAAGAAATGTACAAGTTCAAAGAAAGACAGGACGTCGCTTTATGTCTTTGATGTTTATTTTAACAAGGTTTCGGCCGTTTGGCCTTCATCGGGCTCTGAAACAAATGCAATAATCAATATGTGAGTGCTAGACCTTGTTTCTTACTGCATCAGTTGAGGAATTTGCGTATACTCTAACTCTTCGGTTTACTTTGAATATGCAAAGTAAAGTATTTCAAGGGCCTTGAAATTAAAATTAAAATAGTTTGGAGGTGGAATTTTTAGCATTACTGCATATTTTCTCAAGAAGACCAACTTTCTTTTACGCTTTGGAAATCTCAGGTGCAGTAGCCACCTGACATCTCAGCATACCGCAGGCTATGGCCCTGTTATCTGTATGCTTACAACAAACGGCTCGATTAATTACGTTGCCATTTAATGAACTCTTTCACTTCGACCAATCCCAACAGATTAATTGGGCAGCCCTTGATTGAGGCAAACGAGATGCAAGAACAAGCATAACTCCATATGGCATGGACAGCTGCTCCCTGAAGCTTCCTTTGCGCGGTATACTACTATATATATATATATATATATATATATATATATATATATATATATATTATGCTAGCACGCATATTTATGCTACCACACTCCTTAGAGCTTGTGCACTTTCGTATTCATAGGCAGCGTACCGTGAAAGACCGGACTGACGCAGGTTATGCTTGTGTCAGCCTTGCCATTCAGTCTTGAAACCCACTCTGAGCTGCACTGATGAGATCTAACAAGATCGAAACAGTTCTGTCTGCAGATTGAATTATTTACGCTCCTTAACATGGTAGTGCTACGGTAAGACCTTGTTTTGTTGAGCACTTTCTAGTTTCAAGATGGCACACTGCTTGTGTAGTCTTGGCATTTTCGTCAAGACGTAATACTGTTGCTTTATGCTAGCACGCTCCTTAGAGCTTGTGCACTTTGGTATTCATAGCCAGCGTACCGTGAAAGGCAGGACTGACGCAGGTTATGCTTGTGTCAGCCTTGCCATTCAGTCTTGAAACCCACTCTGAGCTGCACTGATGAGATCTAACAAGATCGAAACAGTTCTGTCTGCAGATTGAGTTATTTACGCTCCTTAACATGGTAATGCTACGGTAAGACCTTGTTTTGTTGAACACTTTCTAGTTTCAAGATGGCACACTGCTTGTGTAGTCTTGGCATTTTCGTCAAGACGTAATACTGTTGCTTTATGCTAGCACGCTTCTTAGAGCTTGTGCACATTGGTATTCATAGCCAGTGTACCGTGAAAGGCGGAACTGACGCAGGTTATGCTTTTATCAGCCTTGCCATTCAGTCTTGAAACCTACTCTGAGCTGCACTGATGAGATCTAACAAGATCGAAACAGTTCTGTCTGCAGATTGAGTTATTTACTCTCCTTAACATGGTAATGCTACGGTAAGACCTTGTTTTGTTGAGCACTTTCTAGTTTCAAGATGGCACACTGCTTGTGTAGTCTTGGCATTTTCGTCAAGACGTAATACTATTGTTTTATGCTAGCACGCTCCTTAGAGCTTGTGCACTTTCGTATTCATAGCCAGCGAACCGTGAAAGGCCGGACTGACGCAGGTTATGCTTGTGTCAGCCTTGCCATTCAGTCTTGAAACCCACTCTGAGCTGCACTGATGAGATCTAACAAGATCGAAACAGTTCTGTCTGCAGATTGAATTATTTACGCTCCTTAACATGGTAGTGCTACGGTAAGACCTTGTTTTGTTGAGCACTTTCTAGTTTCAAGATGGCACACTGCTTGTGTAGTCTTGGCATTTTCGTCAAGACGTAATACTGTTGCTTTATGCTAGCACGCTCATTAGAGCTTGTGCACTTTCGTATTCATAGCCAGCGTACCGTGAAAGGCCGGACTGACGCAGGTTATGCTTGTGTCAGCCTTGCCATTCAGTCTTGAAACCTACTCTGAGCTGCACTGATGAGATCTAACAAGATCGAAACAGTTCTGTCTGCAGATTGAGTTATTTACTCTCCTTAGCATGGTAGTGCTACGGTAAGACCTTGTTTTGTTGAACACTTTCTAGTTTCAAGATGGCACACTGCTTGTGTAGTCTTGGCATTTTCGTCAAGACGTAATACTGTTGCTTTATGCTAGCACGCTCCTTAGAGCTTGTGCACTTTCGTATTCATAGCCAGCGTACCGTGAAAGGCCGGACTGACGCAGGTTATGCTTGTGTCAGCCTTGCCATTCAGTCTTGAAACCTACTCTGAGCTGCACTGATGAGATCTAACAAGATGGAAAGAGTTCTGTCTGCAGATTGAGTTATTTACGCTCCTTAACATGGTAGTGCTACGGTAAGACCTTGTTTTGTTCAGCACTTTCTAGTTTCAAGATGCTTGTGTCAGCCTTGCCATTCAGTCTTGAAACCTACTCTGAGCTGCACTGATGAGATCTAACAAGATCGAAACAGTTCTGTCTGCAGATTGAGTTATTTACGCTCCTTAACATGGTAGTGCTATTGTAAGACCTTGTTCTGTTGAGCATTTTCTAGTTTGAAGATGGCACACTGCTTGTGTAGTCTTGGCATTTTCGTCAAGACGTAATACTGTTGCTTTATGCTAGCACGCTCCTTAGAGCTTGTGCACTTTGGTATTCATAGGCAGTGTACCGTGAAAGGTCAGACTGACGCAGGTTATGCTTGTGTCAGCCTTGCCATTCAGTCTTGAAACCTACTCTGAGCTGCACTGATGAGATCTAACAAGATCGAAACAGTTCTGTCTGCAGATTGAGTTATTTACGCTCCTTAACATGGTAATGCTACGGTAAGACCTTGTTTTGTTGAACACTTTCTAGTTTCAAGATGGCACACTGCTTGTGTAGTCTTGGCATTTTCGTCAAGACGTAATACTGTTGCTTTATGCTAGCACGCCTCTTAGAGCTTGTGCACTTTGGTATTCATAGCCAGTGTACCGTGAAAGGCGGGACTGACGCTTATGCTTTTATCAGCCTTGCCATTCAGTCTTGAAACCTACTCTGAGCTGCACTGATGAGATCTAACAAGATCGAAACAGTTCTGTCTGCAGATTGAGGTATTTACTCTCCTTAACATGGTAATGCTACGGTAAGACCTTGTTTTGTTGAGCACTTTCTAGTTTCAAGATGGCACACTGCTTGTGTAGTCTTGGCATTTTCGTCAAGACGTAATACTGTTGTTTTATGCTAGCACGCTCCTTAGAGCTTGTGCACTTTCGTATTCATAGCCAGCGAACCGTGAAAGGCCGGACTGACGCAAGTTATGCTTGTGTCAGCCTTGCCATTCAGTCTTGAAACCTACTCTGAGCTGCACTGATGAGATCTAACAAGATCGAAACAGTTCTGTCTGCAGATTGAGTTATTTACTCTCCTTAACATGGTAGTGCTACGGTAAGACCTTGTTTTGTTGAACACTTTCTAGTTTCAAGATGGCACACTGCTTGTGTGCATTAGAGAGCACTCTTTGTGGATGCCCTGAAACGCATACAAGGAATTGATAGAGCCTCTGCCCTTGCCCCCAAAACTGACCATACACCCACCAGACGTATCCCGTTGGTCCTATCCTTTCACCCATCTGTAACCCCCATTGTACGTGCCATTTACAGGAATGTAGAGACCCTCCGTCATGACCCATCCACCCGTGACCATTTCCCTGATCCCCCCATCACGGCATTCAGAATTGAAAAGAACATATCTAAGCACTTGGTCCGTGCCTCTCAACCTCAAGCAGTAGTGCCTGACACCCCAGGAACTTTTCCTTGCAACCGTGGGAGATGCAATACTTGCCCGGTGGTCAGTTATGACAAAAACCTTTCCATTGTAGGTCCCAACAACAACCGGTTTAACGTTCATCAGCATTTTACCTGTACTTCAGCCAATGTTGTTTACGTTCTCGTATGTAAACGCTGTAATATACTGTACGTGGGAGAAACAAAACGTCGTCTTGCTGACCGAGTCACCGAGCACCTGAGATCAATCAAACAGAACCTCTCAGGGTTCCCGGTAGCCACCCACTTCAATCCCCCGTCAACATGCTCGATCCGTGACTTGATGGTTTCGGCGGCCATCTCGTGTCGAGGTTCCGATCATGACCGCCTAGCTGCCGAAAACCGCCTAATCATGAAACTTGGAACCCTGTCCCCACATGGTCTGAACGTTAGACTTGAACTGTTATAACGCAGCAATTCCTGCATTATTTTGACTTGTGGTAACCACTTAACACTGTCTGTTTTCCTAGCCGAGGTTTACCGTGCCCAATTTTATTGTGTATTTTTTTTTAAATTGTACGTTTGGCCGTGTCAACGATCAGTTGCATTTTTTGCCACCTGATGAAGGGTTTAAACCCGAAACGTCGTGGAATTTTTCACAAACTTTTAGTACTATTTACTACTTCATTTTTACCTATATATATATATATAAATATTTATATATATATATATATATATATATATATATATATATATATATATATATATATATATATATGTATAGATAGATATATATATAGATATATAAATATATATAGATATATAAATATATATATATATATATATGGGATATATATATATATATATATATATATGGATATATATATATATGGATATCTATATATATAATATGGATATATATATATATATGGATATATATATGGATATATATATGGATATATATATGGATATATATATATATATATATTATATATATATATATATATATATATATATATATATATATATATATAAAGAGATCGGGGAGTTCCAATTTTGCTAACTCCTGAGATGACAAAATCTGTTGAACTTTTAAAAGAAACACGTGATCTAGCTGGAGTTGACACCAAAAATCCATTCATATTTGCTTGTCCGTCTGGACAATCTTTACAGTCTCTCAGAGGAAATGATTGCCTTCGGAAATATGCGATACAGTGTGGTGCTACAAATCCTGAAAGGCTCACTGCCACGAACCTCAGAAAACATCTTACAACACTGTCACAAATTTTAAATTTATAAAATACAGAATTGGAGCAACTTGCAACTCATTTAGGGCATGATACTTCCGTTCACAAGCAATATTACAGACTACCCCAAGACATTATTTTCCTGGCTAAAGTTAGCAAGTTACTGCTAACAGCAGAGAAGGGGAGAATTCATGAATTTCAGGGAAAGTCATTGGAAGATTTTGAATTGGAAGAATCACAACATCTTTCAGACACAGAAATTTCAGATGACAATGAAAATGGAAACAACTCTGACTGTAGTGATACAAATGAAAGTGAAAATAATGTATCACTGAAAAGGGTTCCAAACAGGAAAAAAACAGTCATCAAAACAAAGTGGACAGAAGAAGAAGAATATGCTGTTCTACAGGACCCCGCTTTCAAAAAGGCAATTAAGTCTATGCACCCTCCAAAAACTAAAGAGTGTCTTAAAGCAAAATCCAAAAATCCTTGCTTGCATAACAGGTCAGTTACCCAAATTAAGTCAAAAGTCTGGAATATAATACAAAAACAAAAGAAAACAGAGCAGTTAATACCTGTAATGTCAACTTACCTTAAAATATTCCAACACAGGGTCATTCCATGTCTCAGTCTGTCATTGTTACCTTAAAGATGTATGGATCAAAACCTTTAATTCTTTAATAGTTATCCAACCACCCACCCAGTGTAAGCCGCATCTGTTCATGGGAATTTACTTTCTACAATTGTACTTCACTCATATTCCCAGTAGTGGGGTAGGATCACTGTAACTCATAGCTACTTTCTCTGTAAGACTTACAATGTAGAGTATCAAAAGCATATAGCAACAAATGGAACACTATTATTATTACCATCTGAGTCGTTTTGATACCATTGGAGAAAAGTAGTTCATCCATGTCTGTGTCTTTTGCTTAAAAATGAAAAATGCTTTAATCCTAGTACTGACTGAGGCAGTATTTGTTGTTCATAAATAACTCAGTACAGTAATTTGACTCAATCAGATAAACTGTGAAACAACAATTACCACTAGCCTTCATTTATTGTAGATGACCTGTTTGTTGTCAGAGACCCCAATAAAAATTGAACAAAGGACATATACTTTGGCCTTACTTTACACTTACTTAGTACACGTTGAGAACTTGCACATTACAAAAAATAACCATGTTGTATTAATGTTTATTCTAGGTACATTACTAGATGAACATAAGTTACATTTTAAAAATGTTAAGGTTGTTACATAAAAATACTTACTGCTTGTCAAACAAGAAGTTGCAGCTGGATGGTCATTGGCTTTGTCTCAGAAGTGTTACTGATTACTTACAGCATGTATTATATAGTTCATTGTTTAAAAGTCAGACATTACCTGGAGGTTTATCATGCTTCTTTGATGCCACAGGTAAAGCAAGCAAGTGTGGGGTAGTGTATGAGTAATTTCATTAAAAAAAAATGTGTAGTTCACTGGGGGACTGTGAAGAATGCAATTCGTATCACTCATTATAAGGACAATGCATAAGGAAAGCTGAAGGTCAGTACACAACACCTGTACACAGGGTTGAGGATATTTCAAGTTAATATATATTTCTTTTTTTTTTTGTTCATTCAAGCTCTCACATGATATTCTTCAAGCTTTGTAAACAAGGCACAGTACTGCTGTCTAAATGTTTTTAAAATGGAAATTAAGGGCAGAATACTTTAGGATGCATTCATTTCAATGATACAATTAATATGTGTTCATGACTGGGTGTGTGATTGGAATATTTGCAAATTGTACATACAATATATTAAAGTCTTTTATATGGTTATGTCTTATTAAGACACAAATGTTCAAATTTTGAGTAAAATTAATTGCAAATGAAGTCTATTAAAAAAAAAAATTAAAACACTTTTAATTCAAAAATTTGGAAAATATGGTTGTCTTTTATAATATGATGACCACAGTAAGCTTTAATGACTTATCAAAGTCATTGTTTATCTTTACAGTAGTTGCTTATATTGGTACCCATGATAATATTTACTGACTCGATTTTATGTGAATGGAAATTGTACATATTATGTTTATTACTTGATATAAAATTACAACAGCAGATCAAACACATTTTTTTACACGTTAGTATGGTTCAGCACACTCAATGCATTTGTTACTCAAGTGAGTAATGCCAGTTCAGACGCCACTGCACTCTTTTTCTATAAGTTTTTTAACTTAGACTGAAGTTTTCACTCACAACGTGTTATTGCATAGCCTACCAGATTGAGCATAACAGCTGTCTGACCCCTGCTAGGAGCTTTTTGACACTACAATAAGCTATAGTTGGTTCAATTATATTAGGAAGCATGCATAAAATAGGAAATAAGGCTTTCTAACTGCTTGCAAAAAGCAGTGATCTTGCTACTTTTTCATGTTGGACAATGAACCAAGGTTTGAAAACTAGACAGCCTGACTTTTAAAAGCCTTAAATTATCCCAAACCCTTATGGTACCCATGTTTCAGCTGCAACACGTGACACATCATCTGCTGAACTTAGTTCCTTGACTATGAATAAATATGGGCATGCATTCAGTTGTAACATCCACTGCAGATATTTGAGCATTAATGAAAGAGACAGTTTCACAGTATCATATAAGCACTTTACTGATTTCTTGGTGCAGCAGTATTTCCATCATGGGATCAAACCAGGAATTCTGTCAGCATCTGAATTTCAAGTTTGTTCTAAAAAAGAATGTGAATTTTAATACTATTCATGCAGAATGCCCAGTTTTTAATAAGTTCTTACTTCAATATGAGTTGCAATTGTTGAAATTCAATATTTGTGAAAAATTAATTAGTATTACTTTTTTAAAAATTTCTTAATTAGTATTGACTGCTTTCAATACTGTTTAATGCCTTTTCATGAGTTAAAGGTATTTCTCATCTACTTGAAATGAAACAGAACAAGACGATCATCCAAGTATCATTTTGTGCACAGTGTGACTTTTCAAGAAAACTAGAAAGCTTTTAAAACCTTTAAACTCTTGTTCTAACTGTGAAAAAAATTCAATACTGCCTTGTGCTGCTTGCACAGCATTGAAACAGTTCTCTAGCTGCATCAACTCTTTTAATTACACTCTTTTATGAATAGCAATGTTTAATGTGTCACTAGTGAATGAATTTTTTGCATTTTAAGTGCAATGTGAATCTTTTGCAAAATAATTTTGCTGAGGGAGATTTTTGAGGAAGTTATAGGGAAATTAATGAAACCATTTTTGAACAGCAATGTTAGATGTATCACTTTTATCGTGAATTTTAATAGTTAAAATGTGATGTGAATGTTATGAAAAATGACTTTGTTGAGGGGAATATTTTATGGGAGGGAAATATTAACAATTCGGTGTTGCATCTGAATGAAGTACAGTAGACTTTTACACTCTTTTATGAACATCAATGTTTAATGTGTCACTGTTCTAACTGTGAAAAATTCAATACTGCCTTGTGCTGCTTGCACAGCATTGAAACAGTTCTCTAGCTTCATCAATTCTTTTAATTACACTCTTTTATGAATAGCAATGTTTAATGTGTCACTAGTGAGTGCATTTTCTGCATTTTAAGTGCATTATGAATTTTTTGCAAAATGATTTTGCTGAGGGGTAAGATTTTTGAGGAAGATACAGGGAAATTAATGAAACCATTTTTGAACAGCAATGTTAGATGTATCACTTTTATAGTGAATTTTAGTAGTTAAAAATGTGATGTGAATGTTATGAAAAATGACTTTGTTGAGGGGAATATTTTATGGGAGGGAAATATTAACAGTTCAGTGTTGCGTCTGAATGAAAGTACTGTTGACTATTGTTCCTTGTTAGCTTAAGATTTACTGGAATCAAAATTTACATGAATTGTTGGACTCTTAAATCATACTTTAAGTTTAAATTCACCATTTGTATTTTAATCATTTAGTGCTCAGTACTTTCTGCATGGCAACTTCATGATGACTGTTAAAATGTATAAATTTTTTTCTCAAACACCCAGTGTTTGTTTTAGATTTGATGCTGTGTACTCTGACTTTCCATTTTGACTGTAAAATGATTACCCAAATTGCATTACACTGTTACAATGTTTGGTTGCCAAGTTCTGTGTTGTACCACAACATAAAAGTGATGGTTGATGGCATTTAATACATTTTGCATTGTTAAAATCACAGTAGAACTGTCTTGACCTTCCCTTCTCATGTGGACATAACAGATATGAAACTAATATTTATAGAAGTATTGTTGTACATGAGCAGTGGTTGGGGTGTTAATGGGTACTTATGTCTCAAAGTACAGGAGTATACATTGTAGACATTGAGAAATGAATTTCATTGGTCCAATTATAAACTTCATAGCTGGATCAGTTGCTGAGCTGTAAAATGTTGAAATAGTGAATTGTGCAATAATTCGTGGTGTTACTCTTGTAGGAAGATTATCTTTAATTATTTTTCTTTTTAGCTACTACGTTGGGCTCCAAATAAGATCTTATTTTTATAGTGACTTGACTAACAAAGAGGAAAGCCCTCTCTTAGCAGCATGCTGATTTAGAAAGGAGAAGTTGCCATAGGTCATTAAAAAAACATGATTTTATTTCAAAAACAAGTTAAATGATGGGAGTGTTACAGGAATGTCATCACAAGGTATTGAGCAATCCACTGACTATTTTAAATTAAGTGAATACAGTCAACGGTTTCATTTTGTATCTCACAAACTGAATAAGCTATGAAGATGGGAGATGAACCACTGCAATTTATTTAAATTCGAACGATCTCAATAAATATTCTTAAAATTTAAGTCTTTAGTACATTTTAATTTGGAAATATTATAAATAATGGTGCTGATTATTTTATCAAAGACCAAGCACTTGTATAAGCTTGATCTGAAGTCAATAGGCAGCATCAGAGCCAAGCCTTTTTTCACTGGTTAAAAATGGACTAAAGCAACCTGTGGGTGTTTTCTTATATGAACTGATTCATTCTAGCTTCTGAACAAATCCATCTTCTGATTGACTGTCACTGTTGAATTAAAAATTCATTTGCACTCTCTATGAACGTGGCTGAATCTGCTAGACCCCTAGGTGGTTAAAATTCCTAGTGACCATTGCTGAAAATAACATTGGCAAGGCTTGATTGGGTTCAGTGGTACAACGTATGGGAAAAGGGAGTGGGGAGCAAGGTGATAGTGGAAACTTTGACACACGTAAAAAAAAATTGTGCTGTTGTGCAGCAAAGTGAATTCATTCCAGACATATGCCACATTCAGCAATATCAGACACTAGGTTTAAAAATGAAATAAAAGACTAATACGGTTCCTAAATTAGTTGAGTAGCAAGAAAAAAAATGGTCATCAGGATTTAATTAAGATCAACCTTTTGAAATGTGTAGACTTTCAGATTTGGTATCCCCTGTTGTACAGCTCAGAACTGTGATCATTAACTAAACGAACCCCCCTCCTCCCAACCCAACCAGTCCCCCATGCAAATTCCAAGGTACACCACTGATTTCAAGCTGTTTTTTCATGTAGTAGGTGACAGAACAGTTAGAAATCCAAAATCAAGGCTGGAAAGGGGCAACTGAACCAGAATAGGGAAAAAATATTTTCAAAGGGGCCCAGGCCACTGCTGATGTTCTCACCTGCATTTGGAGCAGGCCAGTTTGGTCCACAAGGATATACTAATCTTTCCCTGGGATTGAGGTTAATACGATAGCAAAATCTAATGTGACTCAAACATTAGAGCAAAATTGCAGAGAACAAAAGGGTAGAGCACAACTAATGTAACCTAGTTCTGACCAGTAGTAATAAAAAATAACTTATAATTTATGCAAACATTCAGGCAGCCCGTCATGAACTTTGTGTGTGGTATAACAGTAAAGCTGGTTGATCTTACAGCAAAGGCTCACATGTCCAGATTCATCTGTTGTACAGTGATGTAGATCTTTAAATTGTCAACAGGGGCAAGGTTTCACAGAGGATAGTCCTTGGGAGCAGGCAAAGGCACTTGGGGAAGGTTATCCCATTGTATGGCACTGCATAGCATAATTGTGTAAAGGGCCCGGTCTTAAAGGGAGAAAGCAGTTGCCCCAAGTTTAATTTCAAAGGCCTGATAAATCTTGCAGATCTCTTATTTGCTCAAAAATATTTTTCATTATGTTTGTGTAAAAAATTAACACTGAAGGTAAACCAAGGAGTAATTCTGCATGGATTTAACAAATAAGTACCAAAAAGATTGTCATGTGATTAGTAGGAGCCATTCCTGAATAAGGATGACAAGGTACACTATCAAATGGTCGAATGGGGGGGGGGGGACTTCATTTTCCCTTAAGGGCTACTACCACATATAATATTGAAATGTCAAACTGGAAGTAGCCAGCAACTATACACAAAAATACTGTGGTGATATTCATTGGTCCGATTCATGACATATGCCATGTTAACAACTTTCCTAGTAGTACAGTCTCGTTTTATGCAATAGTAGGCCTTTACAAATAATGAATGTTTTCGATTCATGTGACAGTAGGAATAATTTCGCAAGTTGAAAGCTTGATTGGACGTTCTGTTCATCATTTGTATTATACAACACCTTACTTCCTAAATAGGCCAGATTTTGGTCAAAATTTGATTCAATTAGGAAACCAATTGGGCCAAACACCATGTCTTACTCTATACTGACCCACAATGGATAATATACACCCGTTCAAGTACCAAACAACCCACGGCATGTGTCTTCCAATCCTCCAATCAGATGTAGAGGAATATGGGCAGACAAGTCCTTTTGAGAGGATTTCAAATCACTTATCTAGCCCCAAACCACAATCCAAACAATAGTCCCCTGTAATCCCCTACTTCCTCCCATCAGTGAGCTGGAGGATTGTTTGCCTTATCTTGCAGAGCAATTATCTTTGTTTATCTTTGAGAACTTGCTGCTGCAGGTGGTAACTGATCCTGTTCCAGGGTATCCGTCGAAATCCCCGAGTCGGCAAGTATGTAGTTACCGGAGCCGTAAAGGAACTGTCGTCCTCATGTAAATAAGGTGTTGTATAAAACACACAATAGCACTTCTAGAATCAATTTCTACACATCAGTGATACTTATACTACTCAGGAGCTGTGGAATAATAAAAGTGTCAAAAAAGAAAAAAAAAAACATGCCGCTGCATTCATTGTAATAGACCATCAGTTTTACATAACTCCCATTTTTAAATAAGGAGTGGAAAGTACCCTCCTGACCGGGAATGAAAACTGAATACTTAAACATTAAGTAGAACTATTTGAACATCAGAGTGTGAGTACTCAAAGACAGTAGTATGTGTAATTTTGCACTCCAGTACTGGTATGAATACAAGTAGTTGCAAAAAGTACTAGAGTACCAGTGTATCACATTAGTCATGTATCTAGTACTGCAAACAACACTACTACGTATGCCATTTGCAGTTAATCAACCAAACTAACGAAACTTAAAATGAATTTTTCACTATGCATCATCACAATGTGAAATAAAACTAAGTTGACACTAAATTGTGGAGTTGATTTCTTTTATTAGTTTTCACTCTTCAAGTCAAATTCATTCCAAAGACCAGAAGTTTAAAGTTAAAATGCAGTCACCCCAATTAGAGTGAGTATGTCTGGTCACTCTTGTTCATGATTGGCCTATTTTGATCATGTGACAATATTTTTGGTAGTGAATTGTGAAATTAAAGGAGAATTTCTCCTTGCTTTACCTATTGTTTGTAATAGTTATGTTCAAAATGTCTGCAGAGTTGTTTGTAATGAAATGAGAGGAGATTTGCAAGTTTGCTAATTTTTCAATGAAAATTTTGGGGCGACTGCCTATTGCCTTTAATACATCCAATGTAACATCATAACAAGGCCAGCTGGTGACTAAGCAAAGACAGCTGAGAGATAGCAAAGCCCTTGGTGCCAACTGAGTCCTCCTTTTTAAATTGCACACTCTTGTCTTAGGCCTAATTCATTCCTTAGTCTAAATTACTGTACTAAAAGAATAATTAGCTGAAAATAGAAACTCAGGGCTTTATTTTTGTTGTGTCTCACTATATATTATATATATATATATATATATATATTATATATATTATATATTATATATATATATATTATATATATATATATAGATATATATATATATAATATATAATATATATATATATATATATATATATATATATATATATATATATATATTATATATATATATATATATATATATTAAATCTTCAACATAGTTTACACATGACGTTCCATACAAGTGTGGGCCATATGACTAGAGTTCCTGCAACTTGCCAACATATACGTGAAAGTGCAGTTGTGGGACAGTGAGTAATAGAGGGCGCTATAACTCAATTCTGGTTTTCATTAATTTACACAAATGACCCAAGTGTGGGTACAGTTGTGGGAAAAAAATATTTTTTGTTCACTCTATTCCAAAGAATATGTTTGTTATTGTTTCGATGGTTATACACAAAAGCAGTTGTGGGTCGTCCCACAACTGCAGGTTACACAAATTCTGTCCCACAACTGTAGCCATATATGGGCCTGGCCGTCCGGTTCCCGGAAAACTCCCACCCGGACAATTGCCACCCGGACAATTCCCACCGGACAATTCCCACCCAGAAAACTCCCACCTGGACAATTGCCTACCCGGACATTTCCCACTCCGGGCAATTCCCACCCGGACAATTGCCAACCGGACAACTGCCAACCCGGACAATTGCCAACCCGGACAATTGTCACTCCGGACAACCCCCGCCCGGACAATTGCCAACCCGGGCACTTCACACTCCGGACTGTTATCACAGTTAGATGCAGACCTACAATCTGGGAATGAGAAGATACAGGTCAACATAATTCTTGAGTAGGCTAAGAAGGAATTTTCAAAGGGGTGGGCCACGATGGTCAAGCTCAGATGCACAATGATGACGAAGGGTGAGTTTGCACGCATGGGGTTAAGAAGCGGAGCCCCGGTGGGTTCGTGGAAAATTCTCGCTACCTCTTGCAATATTTCATATTTTAATAGGAGAAGATGGTTCCTGTTACTCCCTTTAAGATATTTTATTTCATTTCACGCTGCAGAAATGCAGTGTTAATGACCTACTGTAGGTTTTTACAATTTAGCTAATGAATTTCGATAAACTTTTCCATCAAGTGATCCTTATTAATATATACTTCAATTTTACCGGTCAAAAGACTAGCTTCCTCGTTAACAGTGTACACTGGGTAGGGTGCTCAATTCACACACCTATCATTTTCTATGTGTCACGCTACTTTGAAGACGGGCCATTTCGAATTCTTTAAATAATAGCGCAGTGAGAGATGTTGGTTACCAGGCCCGTACGCAGGATTTTTCAAGAGGGGGTTAGAATAGACCTCGACACATGACGTGGCCATGTTGAGGGAACACGTGGAACAAACACTTTGTACACTACCGCATCACTGCACTACACTACAGTTGTATACTTCACCGCATGTGCGGTATATTTTACACGCACATGTGGCACCACTACCGGACTTCGACTGATTTACCATTTGAATACGTAAGCACATTTGCGCCTCGCTTGTTCCGGGCCTCAAGATGGCTGCTTGTTCTTCCATAACAAAGAAATGTGGCGTTGGTAAAATGGGTCTACAGGTTACATTAAATCCCCATCTGCAGGGGAAATACAAGGGGTTGGCCATAGGCTGGCCCCACAGAGAATGTCATACACTTTTCTCAGATAGCTCCATCGTCGAAATGTGCATATGCCCCGGACGCAGGTGAAAAAGTTTGCTCGTCCTAGTGACACAACCCCTCCAGAGTCGTAGGAAGCAGTTCCTTTCAGAGGATTTTTTTTCAGTTGAAAAGTGAAGGTTAGTGGTTTGAAACAAAAAAAAAAAAATCATGAAAATATCTCAGTGGAGAGCACCACCAGTTAGCGAGTAACATGTCGGGACGTTTTCCCAAAATATCTTTCAAGCTGCAAAACGTCACTTTTTATGCCTTGTATGTTCCATCTGAAATACACTTCTTATTTGGAGGTCTCATGACTTAGAGATTTACAGTTAAGGTTTAAAAAGAGTACTGACCCACTGTGGACTTTTCAACCGGAGCGCTTTCATTATTGCATGGGGTTTATGGACTTCATGAGCCCTTGTTGAGTTTCATGGGTAATACTTCCATAAGGGGTCATGGAGTGGCTGTGAGCTGATTATTTAAGGATTTATCAGCAACTTTTAGAATATTTTTTCTTCATTCCTCAATGCATTAACTTTCAGGGTCTATGGGATAGCGGAAATCTTGTTAAAGAAATGTTTTTGCAAAGAATGTATACCAAGAAATCTTATACTTTAATTCTTGTACATTGTGCTACGAATGTTATCGTTCTCTTGATATTCGGTTGGTTCATGTTGCCCTCTTAATGCCCGGCTTCCACGGGGTTTGAAGATGTACCTCTATTTTGGAAATGTTTTCCAGAGTATATTCCTTGTACTTTATTGCCCTTTTAATGCAAGATGTAAATCGTGACGAATGCCAGCAAAGCGTGACGAAATTTTGAAAAAATACCATTTTCATTACTACAGTTGCATCCGCACTTTGCACAAAGACTCTCAGTTTCCAAGAAAAATATGTCTATCGAGAGGGCAATGATGATGTTCATGAATCTGTCTTCCAATGTACAACGCTATATTCCTCCTTAATCACGCATAACCCTTGAATGATGCTGATACGTTTTAGACGGTATTTGCTGTAAACATTGTAAATTTTCTTGTAGCCTACAGTGGGGGATGTAGGATGTAGCCAAGGGAGGGGGGCGCTCCGAGACTGACCTGTACATGAGAGTGACATGGGGAGGGGTCTAAGGGGAGGAGGTGCCCCTCCCCTTTGGGATTTCCAGACTATTAAAGCTATGATGATGCAATTTGTGCAATCTTTTGCGATTTTTCCTGGTTCTCTAACCTAATAAAAAATATTTAACTTTGGGACTGGCCTAGCATTCACAAACAGAATTCCAAGATGATCACCAAGTGAGGGGTTTTGAGGTGTTCGGGAAGTTTGGGTCAAGGGTCATGTTTTTTTTAAACAAGCAAATTGCTAAATTCTCCTACAGATCAAGTTGGATTCTTACCAGAGTAGGTTAGTAACCCATTATCATTGACCAATGGTGCCTACGGGGTCTCCGGTGTTCAGCAGTTCAGGGAGTTGAGGTCAAATATCATCTAGTGGTCAATTGGGGGCATATTGTTGAAACACACAAAATGCTCCTCCTCCTACAGTTGGTCAGTATTATCACTGACAAATGGTGCCTACAAGGTGTTCGTTGATTTGACGTCACAGGACATCTAGGGGTCAATTTGGGCCATTTTGTTGAAATACGCAGAGTTGGATTTTCAGAGTAGTTCGTCAGTAAAGTTTCCAAAGTTTATGAAAAAGACACTGACTCAGCATGAGTACCAAGTTTCTCGTCTATCATACATGAGTTCCGAAGTGTGAGAGAAAAACTGGCATCACGCTTTGGATTGAGGGAAATTGCGCTCTTAAGCACGATATTTTTAATTTCACTATAGTTCCAAGCGGTCTATCATGCGTGGGGGGCTAAATATGGTAGAAAGGGACACTGTATTGAAATCAGGGTTCATAGGAGCAGGCGCCGCAATCCCCCTATTCAAGTTAATCACCTACTGGTCTTTAATATTAATAAATATAAAACCATACTGGCCATTTTTGGAAATTTCAATCAAATAGAACCAGCTCAGTCATTACTTAAGAGAACGGGTGTGCAAAAGAGTAAATGTTATTTATATATAGCCTACTCTCTTTTTGAACATAGAAGGGAATCTAACCAATGGTTCTAAGAGAAGCCCGCGAAATATTAACGGTGTTATGGGATAATGATTTAATCATGCTTATTATGTTATCCTAATATTCATGTGAAATATGTTCAATTTGTAACCATGTCAGTTTCTACATTGCAAGCGGGGAGAGAAAACATAAGTAATGACGAACCACCCCTAGTTCACAAGAGGGTTCTATTATAAAGGGGATTTTATTTGAAATACTAACCCATTGACGATGCACTAGAAACCCCCCTCCCCGTTTACGGACCTGGTTACATTGCGGGTAATGGCGGTGTCAATGTTCAAAGACCACTGGAGACACTGAAGCAAGCGGGGTGGATCGCTTCCGCCAGTGGTAAAGAGGGTATCATACACATTTTTTCACACCTCATCGCGTAAGTCATCTAGTACCGAGACGCATTTTGCATCCATTCTTGGCCGCGAATGTCCGATCACATTTTAGGTTCATTCCTTACAGAGGCCAACCCAAGATAAATTGATTAGAGCGGTTTAAGAGGAACGGCGCATGGGATTATGCCGACTTTATCCCAGCCACGGATGGGACCGAGGTCAGAAAAATTTGACACTTCAAAATCTCAAAGAATCTTTCTTCCATGTTTTATGTTTGTCGATGGTCTAGGACAAGCCCCCTTAACATTTTTATTAGTGTGTAAAATACGGAAGTGTCGATTTTGAAGTAAATTATACTTTATTAAGATTAATGAAATGTTTTATGGGTAGTTTTTACATGGACATGGCCAAGGGCATCGGTAGTTAAAGTGCCAGGGAAGTCATTTTCATTGGAGCTGCATTTTGGGAACTTGTAGCTGGCGAAGCCTTTAACCGCAAGTGCTGAAGTCGCGGAGCCGGAGGGTGGGGACTGTGGGTCCTCCCCAAGTAAGTTTCCTTAAAAACGGCTGCTTTTGCGATTATTCTGGACCACCCTTGGAAAAACCCTGCTTCCCTCAGGTGTAATATGAAATTCTAATGAAATATTTTTCCTTATGGTGATCCCAAATTTAAGGTAGATCTGCCCTCAGTCAATTTGCTCAGGATGGGGAAGTAAACAGCGAGAGATGTATAGCAAGATTCTGGGATTTTGGGATTAGCAGTCGTTTGGGGGACTCCGCCAAGGGAGACTTAAGTTGACTGGTCCCTTCTTGAATAAGATGTATGTATGTAAGGCTAATGCCTCCTTCGTTTACTGATAGTTTACTGGCACTAGTGATACGGACCAATGACATTCATAATACGTCATAGGCTTGTCAATAATGTGATGGTTCTAAAGTAAAACTAAAACTTGGATATTGTATTTTTATCCAACGTGAAATTTTTTTGTTAAAAAATGTATTTATCGCCGCACAGGATTAAAAACCAACAAGAAAGGAATTCATTTTTATGTGATGTGTGATTTATTTTCGCAAAGTTTCCTCAGATTGGCTTTACTCCGTATGTTCTAACACGGATTTTACAAGAACGTATGTTAAAGTTCCAATATGCTGCCAGGTTTGTTGTTAGTCGACCTTTACAGAAAGGTCACTGATAAACAATAATATCTTTGGCATAGGTTATAAAAAGCAGTGTCAGATTTAAGGAAAAGGGCCCTGGCCACAGCTTGAGGCAGGAATCCTAAACCCCTCACCCAAGAAGGTGTGCTGGGGTTGAGGGAGTTAAGCGACTGAGAGGGGGAGGGTCTGGGAGGTGGGTGTCTCCATCTCAACTCCTAGAACGTTTTTGTTTTATGCCCAAAAATGGGAAGTTTTTGAAACTCGTTTTATGTATCATTCACATATTGATTGATTATTTATGAAATATCTGATGAGAAATTGGCATTGAGGCCCAAAATGTGGCATTTATATTAAAAACAATATCACATACACGCAACATACATTAAAAAAATTAAAAATACAAAACAAGAAACACACACTTATCTTTAAAGACACACACCCACTCACCGACACACAAATAAAACCACAGCCAAAACATTCACGCATGGTTGATCCAACTATTCAATAAACATCAGAGGCGTTGGGCTTCATGCAAAACCCTGGTGCAACACAAAAACAACTCTAAAATACACTACATAACGAATGTTGATCATATTTATTTATGAACAAAATTAATCAACTTACTTTATGTATATGAACTAAAAGTAGGTAAGCTTGTTCTGGGGATTCTTAAAACCACATACCCTGTATTCGGAACTATAACGTTTCACACTCCAAACCGTTTTAAGGGATCAGAAAACTTTGAAATAGAAAAAAAATTTTCCCAAATTCGAAAATTTTAAATTTCAGGCGAAATTTTTTGTCATTTTTGTGTGTTGACCCCCCAATAATGGCTGTGGGGTAAACCAAACTGGAGACATAATTTTCTGAATTCCCAAGACAAAAATTGTCATGTGGGCGCACAAAGGGTTAACAAACGCTTGAATTAATTGTAAGTTTAGGAATCGTCATTGGTTAGTGATTTTTCTACTTTGGTAGGGTGTAATTGAAGGAGATGGTGCCTAAGGGAGGGATGACACCTCAACGCTTTCAGAAATTCTTCCTTGTTCTAAGTTTCCCTACATCTAAAATGGTGTTATCTTTAGTAGAGCTTTGAACTGATAAAATGATCGAAAAGTTTTAATGATTTATTGATTTTTTGGGCTGTGGTATGGCAACCGTACAAGGCTGGTACTCGGTGCGGGATTCCCCCTAGCGTTCTTAGTACGCCACTGGGGAACCATCGGTTGGGGTGTGTAGGCCTGCCTCAAAATTTTCGGTTAAAATGTCTAACAGATGAGTAGAAATGATACATTTAGACCTCAAAGTTGCATCTAAACATTATTTATACTTTTAGATTTCATGCTTAGAAGCAAGTTAAGATTTCAAGAAGAAGAGCTAGAGTTGATTTAAAGGGAAAATGCAGTCACCCCAATTTGAATGAGTGTACCCGGATATCCTATTTCATGTATAACTTTTGATAATCATGTTACAATATGTTTCTCACTGAGTTATGGAATTCACATATAGAGTAACTCCTTGGTTTACTTGGAATATACTTATTTTCTATCATATCAAGAATTATACTTGAGAGGCCATTTGTGAGATTTAACTGTTATTTCAAAATAAGTTTGCGGAGACTGCTTATTCCTTTTAAATTAAAAGTTTCTTTACCAGCTCATTCAGTTTAGCTTTTAATTAAAGGTAATCATATGCTGGTGTATTTAAGCGGTGTATCTTGTAGAAGGAAAATGGTTCATTCGTCAGGAGGAGAAACCCGCATAAGAGTGCAATAACGGCGGGAGTGTGGGTCCTGGAAAAATTTGGGAAGAAAAGAAACCCTTGTATGCGATATCCTATGTTTTGGGGCCTTGAATTGCCAAGTAGGCAATTTAGTGGGGCAGTTTCTCCCTGCCCCCGCACGCTACGGCCCTGTAAGTTGTAAAGTCGACTCGAGGAAAGGGGACCAATTTTTCAAAAGTTTGGGGACCCTGTCAGCAGCTGCTGACACTGCGGATTGTTAAATCCGTCACTGTAAAAAGGTAGAATATACTGAAACAATCATACCTGCACTGACCCTTATCTGGATCTTTATAAGTAGACATACTATAAAAGGTATTTGAACACTCTGAACCAGTAGCCTCGAAAACCAAACTTAAGGTACTTCATAGAAATACTGCAGCTGAAAGTGTCTCTGCGTACATATCAACTGAACGGCACAGTTTGTTCTCAACAAATATAACAACTGTATCACAAAATACACAGAGGCTTGACACAGCCAGTTATTGCTAGTTACTTTAATTACAGCTTTTACTTACAATAGGCCATGATGTTGGACACGCATTGATAGATTTACTCAAGGCTAGTTCTGACCATGCAAATATTGTACAATCCTCAAATAAGTATATTCACACTAATTTCTCTCTTTTTCTGTCAGTTTAGTCGCTTGTATCTTATTACAGACTTAGACAAAGGTAAGGATATTCAATCATCCGAGTTAACCTAACATCGAGTCAATCGAAAAAGTCTGTGAAGTATGTAGCATGTGAGTTTGGTGAACAAGAACATGATGATTGCAATTCGCAATAAATATCAACAAGTGGCCATCAAGCTAAATTGTATGAAACAACGTGAAAATGAATTTTTATGTAAGTTTGCAGTTAGAGCAACACTCGCTGAGATTTCTCTCTTCTTATAGATGTGAATAAATTCTCATGCAAAATAGAATTTAATAACTGTGATAAAAAGTTTAGTGAGAGTTCACCTGACATGATTGGTCGAACCATAAACTCAGGTAATGATATCGCAGTCTCACAACTGGAGGTAAATTCATAAAATGAACTATCCATCCCTAATGTCTACCGGCTTTTAATCCCTCTTCAACGAAAGTTCTTCCGTGAAGTTTGGCAAATACCAAAACAGGAAGAAGCAACAACTGTAGAGATAGCTAACAAACCCAGACCCACGCAAAGGGCAAAACAACCTGCCGAATGGCCTTCTACACAGGACGAAAAGAAAGACCTCAATCCGACACTGTGTCAATGGGCGTCAATGGAGTACTGTTAATACTGTTAATCTGATACACTGACGAACGTTCAGTAAAACTGAAAACGTCATATTTCATTAAAGTCCCCTTTCAGGTATTTAACCAGAATGCAGTCCATTCATACGCGCGAATAAAGGTGGATGTACAGTGTAGGGTTACTGTCCAATGATTGCGATACGAAGTACAGGTAGTTTTGCGGCAGGTGAAATTACGATAAAAATTTATGTGACTGTAATTTAATTAAGCAAAGATGGCAGTGTTATAATTATGTACTCATGGAAAGGAAAAAAAAAAGCTTCCTAAAAAGTCAAACGTTTGACTTTTAATCTCAAAAATTTGCCCTGAAAAGTATTTGCGAAAATACATTATCTTTCAGGTCAATATTGCAATTGCCTTGTTGTCAAATAAACTGTCTTTTGTTGTATACATATCGGTGTTTCATGCTTTACATATGTCAAATTTAAGATCAAGAATGAAAGGGTCTTGTTGTGAACTGGATCGTGTTTGTGGTCTGCATTTGAACTTGTCCTTGGAATTTTTACATGTGAAATTTCAGGCTCATCTACAGTCAAACCTTCAATCATGAACCCCTCACCATTTAAGACATACACGTCAGCCGCAATAACCCTATTAGATCTTTTCTAAGAAGACTAAGCTGTAAAAGCTTTTCCTTCAAGTAAGCCTAGTACTGTAGTAAGAGTCCAAAACAGTGCTGACATACTCCAACGCTTGCCGCCAGAGCAGAACATATAAGCTGTCAGCTTTACACTCCAACAATGAAAAAATTAAATTACTCTAAGAGTATGCCATAAGTTCTTTTACTCCAACCACAGAAATTTTCATTTGCACTTCCCAACTAAAATCAGTAGCAATGATAACCCCTGTAAGTACCTCATGCAGTCAGCCTTAAGTAGCTCACCATCATGGTGACAGATACTACAAAGAGATGAAATTATCTTTTCCCATGGTAAAAATAATTATATTCCCCTTGGCAGGCTGAAAGCACAAAACTCACATATTACCCTAAAGCCCTAGATTACCAATATTAGCGCTGACCATTTTAACTGCAAACTAAAGACTTCTTTTTCCCAATCCCTGACACCTTCACGTCTTATTTTGTTGCCATCAATCTGATGAAGCTTCTATAACTCCCGGCCTCTTTCGCTTTAGTACCAAATTACCCTCCTGACCCCCCTCCCCTCAACTCACATTACTCGATTACCTTCCCATTAAGCCACCGTACATTAATAATTGCTAGGCCCGTGTTACTATGGAGCTACCTGTGGTAGCTCCACGGTGTTACTCGGTCTCTTACTACTGGCCTGTAGCCTTGGTTGAGCACAAGAGCTGTTGGGACTTTTAAGTCTAACGTAAGTAATTGATAGCCCAGTACAAATAGCTTGCACTTGCAGGCCACAGCCATATGTTATTCCTACTGCTGGCTTATTGTCTAGCGTCTAATGTTATGGTTCAGTGGCAATTTAGTAACAACTTAGACAACTGAGATAAATGACATTCGCCTCAGTTTCTCTTGAAAAAGTCAGACTATGTGAGTGTTACATGATCACCGGCAAAACAATAACCCGCTGCTATGAGCGATTAAAGTCTCGCAGGCGAAGAAGATAACTACGCATTGTTTCATTGCGCAACTCGCATATACAGGACTTCGTTTTCTAATCCGTTCTCTGTTTTAGCATGGAACTACCACGCGTTTGTTTTTACTACCCGTCGTCTTCCATTCTGAAGAAAATAAACGCGTAATTCTCCAGTTTCTCACGCCTTTTAGCATTTTGGTTGGACTATTGTGAATAGATATTCCACATACAGTGTGTTACTCAACGAGGCACATAAGCTTTGACTAAAAAGATCGCTCGGATGTTATAAAATATGTGCGATGAAGGGTATCGACCTCTTCATAAAGAACAGCTGTTGATAAGAACTAGTGGAGACGGTGGTTAAGAGAAGTATACATTTGTTTCAAAAATCTTGAAATAAAATATCTCCAAACGAATATTCTTTACAATGAAAGAAATTTAGGCATATCTGGAATATGCCTATATTCTAGTTATGGCTAACGTCCGTTGGTCAACAAACACCGTCATACGCGGTGGATTAACAAAGAAAGAGCAAGAGAGAATGAAAACACTGTGACAAATCCAATCACTACAGATATACTTCACATTTGCTCGTAAAAAGAGATTTAGTTTCAACAACGCTACCCTCATACATGTCAATTGTGGTACTAATAATAATAAAAACAACTAACAGTTGAAGTGCATTTATTCTGTCTAAAAAATTACATACCAGTCTGCCAGTCAAAGGAGAAGCAAAATGAGTAGGGTTTTTTAAATAATTTTATCGAATGATGATTTTTAAAAATTTGCTGAATTTGACACCAGTGTCGCCCCATATGGCTGGTAGTCTTCATGTGTCATCAGGGATATGCCAGTTTTCTGTACCTTAAGGCAATATTCCCTGTCAACTCCGTGGTGATATTTTTTAAGGGATACAGTTTGTATCACGTCAGTAAATATTTGGGAGAAGACAAAAGTTATTCAATGACAAAAACTGTTTAATTAGTCGTAGTTAAAACAACAAGTTAAAACACTTTGTGCCCTTTGCTGCTTTCTTTTTATCGTTTTACGATGGAAATCTACTCCAGACATAGGAGATTGGTATGAAATTGGCTTGCCCCTTACTCAAAATCCATATATGGCCCAGATATGGGATTTCATATCTGGCCCATATCTGGGCCAGATATGGAATTCATATCTGGCTTGTACAAGAATTGGGCAGATATAACTTGATATAATATAAAGGCCATATATGGCCATATATGGCCCAGGTAAAGTTTCACTTTTATACGGCCCAGATATGCCCCATATATGGCTACTCCATTTCTGGCCCATATATGAAAAATCCATATATGCCACATATAAAGAGATTTATATCTGGCCCATATCTGTGCCATATATGACCCATATAAAACTTTATATGGCTCACTCTTATATGGCCCATATCTGGCGCATATATGGAAATTTATATCTGGCCCATATCTGCACCAGATATGGAATTTATATCAGATCGGATAAAAACCATATATGGCCAGATAAAGTTCTATCTGGATCAAGCCTTTATATGGCACAGATCTGCTCTAGTTATGAATCATAGTTAGGACTTATAATCCACACTCCTCATGGAGACTTTGAACACCAGAAAACAATGTTTGAGTGCTCCATGAATTAGAATTTAATGTAAGTATTAGGTTGAATTGACTTAAGTACATAAATTCAACTTATTTCATAACAGTGAACAGAAAAATGCCTTGAAATTTCCTATTTTATGTAATCACAGTGATATGGGCTTCTTATTTTAAACTTAATTACGTATTTGACTCTAAATTTTGTTTACTGCGTGGTGCATATTTTACTTTCAACTTCCTAAATCATGAAAAATGTAGGTTTAGATACACGCTCCGCCCAAATATGCAAATTATTTGCCTAAGTTCACTTAGCACACTGCGGTATTAACAGAAGTGTAGCCACTAAATAACTGCAATGTCTGGGAAGGTGATGCTGTATCCAAAACATGTCTTAGTTTGTAACAAGCATAATCCAAGAATCAAATCAAATAAATAATAAAAAAAACTAACAAAATGCTCATTTGCATATCTAGCATATCAAGTTATATCTGGCTTTATATGGCCATATCAAACTTTATATACATATCTGGATCACGGTTATATCAAGTTATATCTGGCTTTATATGGCCATATCAAACTTAATATGCATATCTGGGTTATGTTTTAATCAAGTTATATCTGGCATTATATGGCCATATCAAACTTTATATACATATCTGGATCACAGTTTTATCAAGTTATATCTGGCTTTATATGGCCATATTAAACTTTATATACATATCTGGATCACGATTATATCAAGTTATATCTGGCTTTATATGGCCATATCAAACTTTATATACATATCTGGATCATGATTATATCAAGTTATATCTGGCTTTATATGGCCATATCAAACTTTATATACATATCTGGATCACAGTTTTATCAAGTTATATCTGGCTTTATATGGCCATATCAAACTTTATATACATATCAGGCTCACGATTATATCAAGTTATATCTGGCTTTATATGGCCATATCAAACTTAATATGCATATCTGGGTTATGTTTTAATCAAGTTATATCTGGCTTTATATGGCCATATCAAACTTTATATACATATCTGGCTCACGATTATATCAAGTTATATCTGGCTTTATATGGCCATATCAAACTTTATATACATATCTGGATCATGATAATATCAAGTTATATCTGGCTTTATATGGCCATATCAAACTTAATATACATATCTGGATCACAGTTTTATCAAGTTATATCTGGCTTTATATGGCCATATCAAACTTTATATAAATATCAGGATCACGATTATATCAAGTTATATCTGGCTTTATATGGCCATATCAAACTTAATATGCATATCTGGGTTATGTTTCAATCAAGTTATATCTGGCTTTATATGGCCATATCAAACTTTATATACATATCTGGATCACCATTTTATCAAGTTATATCTGGCTTTATATGGCCATATCAAACTTTATATACATATCTGGATCACAGTTTTATCAAGGTATGTCTGGCTTTATATGGCCATATCAAACTTTATATACATATCTAGATCACGATTATATCAAGTTATATCTGGCTTTATATGGCCATATCAAACTTTATATGCATATCTGGGTTGTGTTTTAATCAAGTTATATATGGCTTTATATGGCCATATAAAGTCTTTAATCAACCAGATATTTCCAGATATAAAGCCAGATATGGATTTTGAGTAAGGGGCGGGTCGAGCTGATTTTGCTTTATGAAAACTGTTATTAAACAAAAAGTCCCAATTTTTCCAAATTGTACCAAAATAATAATAAACGATTCCCAAACTTAAAAGTAGGTTAAAGCTTACCCAAACATACCGGCTCGTACATCTATGACCCCTGAAGAGATAACGTTTTATTATTGGGACATCTTACGATCCTATTGTACGATGTACTTAACCCGACCATAAAAAAGTAGAACGAATCTGATTCTACAAAAAAGGACATGATTTTTCCTTCCCCTCCTAATGTACTGACTCTTAACTTTTGATGTTTTGCCTGAATTTGAGCATTCCATAAGATTTTTTAACAAATAGAATGTAATAAGATACTATCCCACTCAGGTTTATAAAAATATAGACTACTAGGATTCTGACTGCGATAAGAACACGGAATAAATGGAGTTCAGATGTCTTTGTTTCTTTGTCAGATTCACTAAGTTTCCTTAAACGAAAATGGTCTTTCTTACCTTCGCAAGCAACTCCAGCATCCTCGTAATGATTACAGTAACTTTTGCGAAGTGATCGTTGACTGCACTCTGTAAGTGACGCCTCACTTCCCGTGCATTGGAGGTCAGTCTTCCAGATTGGCCCAATCCCTTGTCCAAAAAATGCACGCCTTGGAGCAGATGTTGCATTCTGATATCCAAGTTGTCTGCATACTACAATGGCATCTTCCAAGTCCCAACCATCGTCACACACTGTCCGCCATCCTCCATTCATGAATACCTCAACACGTCCAGATGAGTCAGATGATCCATCTACCAGTCGGATCCCTTGTAAGCCATCCTCTGTGTTTAAAAGTATCGGAAGCAGTGTAGTAATTTTCATACTCGAAATAAATCAGTCGAATTTCTCTTTTATTGTAACTGCTCTTCATCAGCATACAGTTAACTATACAGTAGAATTGTTAAGATACTTAAAAATGACCAGTAATTGTGTATCCTTCTTCCTCATCCCACTGATGCATCCAGCATCCTGAATAATGTTTCGATTGATTAGGCTCATTATCTTCCTGCTAAAGTGCAACGTAACCCATTATTCAATTCGAGCCTCCTTATATGCTAGGCTCACACTGGCGTAAAACAGGCAAATTTGAGGTCGATGGGGTGCAACGGTTTTATTTATAATTTTACGTAAGGGGCGTGGGCTGTGCGCGATCGGGCGCAATGAAAAGTGAACAGGCGCAGGGCGATCCGTCGACTTTCCGTGAGGTTCCGTCGGCCAAAATTTTACGTCGCCAATTTTTCAACGGTTTAAAAATTCGGAACGTAAAATTTTCCGACCGCATACGCAGGGAAGCGTTGTGCAAGTTGAGCGTGGGTTGATGACGTTGAAGGCGGTTGTGCACCGTTAAAGGATCCGTTGTTGTTCGTCGATGACTTTCACTCACGTCTTTTGACGTTGTACAACTGCCTGTAAACGTTGCACAACGCGTTGTAACGTGTAACAAGGCAAATTAGCACGCAATTCTGACTTGTCGCAACGCCTCGCGGCGTCCTGTGTGACTTTGCACAACGGTTTACAACTGTTATTGGCTACTTTATGACTTTCTTCTACGTTCCCCCTTACGTTTCACTACAGACAGCAACCGTCAGCAACGTTCGATCACTTTCATGAACTCCTCTTGACCTAAAAAATGACTTTTAGCGGCGCATATAAACCCAACATGACATTTCTGAACGCCCCCCATGGCATGCAGTAACGCTGCACAACCGAAGAGGCCCTCGTCACTTTTGCCTCTATCTCTGGACATGTAACATGAACATATATATATATATATATATATATATATATATATATATATATATATATATATATATATATATATATATATATATATATATATATATATATATATATATATATATATATATATATATATATATATATATATATATATATATATACCACACATGCCACACTTCTGGCAACCCATGCTTTCACTTACAACCTCGTCCTTATTCCGAAAAGCTTAGGAAACTTAAGATGTTCTTTTAAAGACTTACATAAATGAATGAATGAATTGTAGGTGCTATGAATTTTTTCGATAATAATGAAACGAATATTGTTGAGCAAGTGTGGACTAGAATTAAAATGCACAGCTAATTCACATCTTCCTTTGTTGTGGATGAGATCAGAGTTATGGTTACGAAATCTAACCTTGAATTGAGTAGCAGTAGAACCCACGTACTGTACTTTACGTTTTTAACAAGTAACTAGATAACTGACATTGTGAGTAGTACAAGAAAGATCACCAACGATTTGGTATCTTCTGCCTGTGCCTATGCTAGTGAAATGTTTACTGTCATCTAAAAAGATTAAACAGAGGTCACATCAAGTCCCTCCACACTTGTGGCAACCCATGCTTTCACTGACAACTTCGTCCTTATTCAAACGCTTAGGAAACTTAAGATGTTCTTTTAAAGACTTACATTTGCGAAATGCAGGAAAAATGGAACCTTCTGAAAAAAAAACTTCTTTCATAGTAGGAGAGTTGTAAAGCAAGTGAGGATTTTTACGTAGGATAGAGCCTACGTTGGCCATAAAAGGATTGAAGTCAAGAATAAGGGGATACTTACGAGAGGAATCTTTATTTATGGGAGTTTTCTTAAGAGCTGGGCGCGGTCAATTTTACCAACCTTATCAAATTGAGCTTGAACAAAATCAGCATTGTAGCCCCTTTTGATTAAATACTCTTTAAACTCCAAAAGACGTTTACTTAAAAGTTCAGGCCTAGAGCAAATATGTTTCAAACGTAAAGCAACATTGTATGGAATACTAAATTTACAACTCTTAGGGTGGGCACTGTCGGTACGAAGGTAAAGGTGCCCATCGGTTGGCTTAGAAAAAACAGCAGTATAAATTGATCCATCATTAAGGTAAACATGCATGTCACGAAATTCTAAATTACTATGAGAAGATCTGACGACAAACTCGATTGAAGGATAAATAGAATTAATAAAATCCGTAAATGTTTCCAAGTCATCAAAACCATTGGTCCATACTTCAAAAATATCATCCCTGTACCTCCACCATATATATATATATATATATATATATATATATATATATATATATATATATATATATATAACCTTTTATAGCTGTTGTATTTACCAAATTTCTAGCCTCCACTGCGACCTGTTAGGCGAAATCGGTATACCGCCAATACAACCGGCGAAGAAAAAAACAATAAAATACATAAGATTATATTTCCCCTTTTGGTTCTGAGATATATATGCAAGTTATTTCAAATCCTAAATCCCAAATTAGCAATATATATATATATATATATATATATATATATATACACATATATATATATACACATATATATATATATATATATATATATATATATATATATATATATATATATATATATACAACGACAAGACAGCTTGTGAAAAAATACACTCCGTAAAAGAACACGCTCAATCCAAGCGCAGTTCGCTACGAAGAGCGTACAAAATTCTACCAAGTTAATCAGTCAAAAAAGATCTTAAAATCGCAGCGAAATGGAGCGAAAAGCTTTAAATAATAAGGTGGAAATGCTGCGGAGCGCTATAGTAGTATGTAGGTCGATAAAGGTTGCAAAAAGTCTAACACGTCTACCAATCTACGCATTCCTTTTGGTAATTTCCCATCACCCATCAGTACGCCCCATTATTCGTGCTATTTACAGGAATGTAGAGATCCTTAGAAAAGACCCTTCAACACACTTATTAATATTTTGGGTTCTAACGGCAACAAGTTCAGTGTGAACCAACACTTCACCTGCACTTCCACAAATTTGGTTTACATTTTAGTTTGTGGACGTTGCAATTGCCTGTATGTGGGAGAGACCAAACGTCGGCTGGCTGACCGAATCACTGAACACCTCAGGTCCATCAAACAGAAAATTCAAGGTTATCCGGTCGCCACACATTTCAATCCACCATCACCGTGTTCAATTGAAGACTTGGCCGTTACCGCAGCCTCAATGTGCAGAGGTTCTGACCGTGATCGTCAGACTGCCGAAAACTGGCTTATCATGAGGTTCGGGACCCTCTCCCCACACGGTTTTATTATTAGAATTGACCTTTTTCAACTTGTTCCCCTTTTCATTACTTTTTACCAGTTTTATTCAGCCTTCTGTCGCATTTTACACCGTGTTCGCTCTGTACGACCGGTTTGATCGTGCCTTGTTTTAAATGTGTTTCTTCTCTATTTCTACTTCTTTGTTGTTCAGTTGCATTTCTTTGCCACCTGATGAAGAGTCTATACTCGAAACGTCGTGGAATTTTCCGCGAACTTTTAGCACTTTTTACAACCTTTATCGACCTATATATATATATATATATATATATATATATATATATATATATATATATATATATATATATATATATATATAGGTCGATAAAGGTTAAAAACCATCTTGGTTTAAAACCATCTTGGCTTCATGGCTCAGTGGTTAGAGCGTCCGCACTAGCAAGCGGGAGGTCCCGAGTTCGAATCCCGGTGGAGTCAACATTGCTTTTTCACCTCGCCCAGATTTTTCAGCTTTACCGACTCAACTCTACATACATCGCAGTTGCCGCCAGTGTTTATTCACCGTCAACTTTGTGCTGTCACACGTTTCTGCATCTCTTCGGAGATCCGCTGGCGGGTTGACAATTGTGTTCGGCTGAATTGCATCAATTCTGATCCCTGGCAGGGCTTGCATCAAAGGAGAACTAGTGCTGTTCCCAAAATAGGTGCCTGCTCAGGAGGTGAATTGCGAGTGCTTCATATGGGGTTTGAACAAAGGCCAAAACCATCTTGGCTTCATGGCTCAGTGGTTAGAGCGTCCGCACTAGCAAGCGGGAGGTCCCGAGTTCGAATCCCGGCCTAGTCAACATTGCTTTTTCACCTCGCCCAGATTTTTCAGCTTTACCGACTCAACTCTCTCTCCCTCTCTCTCTCTCTCTCTCTCTCTCTCTCTCTCTCTCTCTCTCTCTCTCTCTCTCTCTCTCTCTCTCTCTCTCTCTCTCTCTCTCTCTCTCTCTCTCTCTCTCTCTCTCTCTCTCTCTCTCTCTCTCTCTCTCTCTCTCTCTCTCTCTCTCTCTCTCTCTCTCTCTCTCTCTCTCTCTCTCTATATATATATATATATATATATATATATATATATCATTATTTCAATGGCCAGCCATCCGTTCGTGTTAACAGCTAGGTGTCCGTAAATTTGACAACTTTGAAGTAATGGCATCTAGTTTGTAAAT
>JAIZAY010000053.1:0-80000 GCA_029531755.1 Holothuria leucospilota | reverse complement strand
TCACCTAGCCCGGTTACCTTTTACTGTTTTCACCAGTGGCGCCGGCAAGGGGGGGGGGGCATGGGGGACGTTCACCCGTAATTGATTTCCGGAAATCTTCCCAATAATTTTAAAGTGAGCCACAGAGGCGTTTAAATTATAGATTTCTGTAGGGGGTAGGGTGAGGTCTCTTTCTGACTCACTGATGAATCTATTTTAATCGTTTTTTATCCACAAGTCGTTGTCAAACTATCACAATCTTCGTAAATCCTTCTTAAAGTACCACAATTTTCTGGCGCTTCGCGCCTTTACAGCCTCACCACACGGCTTGTGTTACCATCAATTCCGTCTCACACATATTCGTACTATCCAGCGGTGGGGTTCTACAAGTACATAGATTGTTCTTGTGCACAGAAGTCATTGTGGAGGAACACCTCTTTGCAAGAATGCAAAGTAGTGGAATTAAGGGGAAAACACATGTTATGAAATTGCAAGCTTATACGAATTACTGGGCAGAAGGCTTGTGGTCCTCTAACTGGCGGATGTATTTTGCTAGGAATTTAAAGCGTCTCAGTGCAAAGTCTGCACGCAACTTTTGCTATGGAAAGGATTTCTAATGAAAAAACTTCGACCCGGCTCGCGCGCAGGTCACGGCACACACTTCATACTTGAAACCATTACTGGGGCAATAATAAATCACTTTGACCAAAACACTTGGTCCAAAAAAGTACATCTCCGACCTCTGCATGGACCCTGCCTCAATAGAGTATCTTAGAGTAATTTAAAATCATGAGTAGCATACACGGTTGCATCCGTAGCATGTATTTGTCGTTGCACTTTTTTATAACGAGTGCAATACCAAGCCAAAATGCCACTAAAGAATGAGAAATTATCATCAATAATGTCTAAGCACGTAATTAGTTGAAATATTTGCCAAAGATACCACCATTTTGTATCTAAGCCACTTTATCTAAACAAGAATTTTTCAAGGGAAAAGTTGTTTGCCCTCCACTAAGACAACACACCTTTCCTTTACAGTCAATCAAAACTTAGAGTTCACTTAATTGTGAGATTTTCGATACGTAATCAATTATATATTTTTTTAAAAATAGCATTATTTTGCATCTAAGATATAAATGAACAAACATTTCGCAATGGGCAGGGGCATCCTCTCCTATTAGACCTCCTCCAGGTCATCACCTGCACAAGGTGACAAAGGAAGGATTCGCTCCGAATGCAAATTGCCACCGATGTGAATATTCACAATTTACACTAACTTCTGGGTTTATCTGGGTTGGACTTAAAGCATCATCTTCTGTAGTCCCCCCCCCCCCATCACCAACCTCTGCCCGCGCCACTGTTTTACGGTATAATATTGGCAATCCCGCGAGACTAGGTTGCATCTTCTTGCTTGCATATTCAAGTGTAATAAAGTCTTCATTTTGGAAACACATTTGTTTACTTGTTTAATGTTTAGATCCTTACAATTTGCACAATATTACAACTAATGGGGTCTAAGGACCCTTAAATATTCAACTCCCCTTAGACCCCTTCTCCAGGGCGGCGGTCCGAAACAATGTTCAACACCTACCCAGTCAAAAAAACAGCCTTTGAAACAAATAGGAAAAAACCCATAAAAAGTAAGTTGAAATCCAGATTGTTCTCTCAAAAATACAATTTATAGTATAGAATTTTTTCACTTGTAAAGTTCTAACGCATGACATATCAAAATTTGGAATGTTTAAATGCAACGTCGTAAAACACGCAGAATGTGCCATTTCCTGCAATCTGGGAGAAATTTTTCGTCAAAATTTTCTCGGTACGCTCCACGCCAACTCATGTTGGCGCTCCGCTTAGATAGTGTCTGGGCATATTTTGCCACCACCCCCACCCCACCCCCCATAAATACAATCCGGGACACTCTATTTTTCACACACGTGGGTGGCACAACAGAAGTGATAAGTTGAACTTAAATTTGAAAGAGAATTTTGAAGTAATTTTGTGGCCAAAATCTTTAAAATTTAGAAGAGTCAAATAATGTGAGATGAACCCAAATGGAAACCAAGAATGAAAACGCTGGGAGCCGCCGGGCTCCTTTATATAGGTCGTTTTCCGCCACTGAGCGCCACTAAGCGCCCAGTCACGTAGACCACTCCGTAGCGAGGCGTGGGAAAGCGTGGCGGAGCGTTGTGGAACGTTGAGTTCAGTTGTGATCCGTGCCGCGCGGTTGCTCTCCGCTCATCAACAGCCTTAGATGAAAGTGAACGAACATTGAACCGCATTGTTGTCCGTTCCAAATCCGTCAACAAGCGTTGAAGATCACTCGAGTCGGCAGCAATCCGTAGGTGAAAGTGATCAGCTGGCCGAGTGTTTCATTTTTGCTTCAAAGAAGCGTGAGAAAGATGTAAAAATTAGTTGTGCACCGTTGCTCTCTGCCGTGTATGTAAATTAGCATAAAAAATCCTCCAACAATCCTGTGACTTAACGCCGCCGACGTTTCTAGTTTTGCAAAACGCCCAGTTTACGTCGCCGTTAAAAAGTTTTTTTTTTCGGTCAGCAGTCGCCAGTGTGAGCCTAGCATAAAACAGGATAATTCCTTTCAGAATGAACTGCCAGGAAAATGATCATACTTTTTCGAACTTTTCCTGTTTCGTCCAACAATCACTTGAGTGCTTACCTTTGTTGTGTAAATCTCCGGAGATAATTAACTTCCGAATGTTATTCCAGCAAACAATGTGTCCCGGGAGTTTGCAAAATGTGCAAACTCGCTCGATCGTTTTTGTATTGAATAATGTTATAACAGGACAATTTTAAAAACTTCCAAACTCTACCTTGTGACACTAGTACTTGTGTATGTGCATACGCATACCTCCCAAGTGACCCGCATTTTGCGGGTTTAGCCCGCATTGAACACCCAAACCCGCTGACTAGCCCAACCTTTTGAAAAACCTGCACTTCAATACATGATAGAGCCACAAAACAAAACCCTGCCTTCTGAAGTATACCTCCCAACTAAACCACAAATTTAGCAAATTACGGTACCAATCACACCATAGTGCATTCGCTGCTTACCTTGCGAAACGCACTCTTGTTACGTAGACTGTAGCAACATAGCTAACCTCCATAGCAGGTATCCAAAATATTCTAATGGGAGCAATCGAGTCTAATGGACGGGGGACGCAACTTACAAAACCAAAAACAAATGCCCGTTTCGCGGATTAGAGGCAGGGCTTGTCTCAGAAATTTCAACCCAACGAAAGAAAGAGATGTGTTAGCCGACTTTATCATAACCACTCAGTCCTATGCAAAAAATACTTAATTACCTTTGCACTATCAGGGCCGCATAAACATTACATTCAACTTACACTCATCATGTGGTAATTCTTTTGAGATATGTACACGTTTTTTTGTGGTTAAAATCCTAATTCAAGAAAAATCCCCATTATGGAAAGTGTGCGATGCCGTTTCGGTGTGAATTTAACACGAGCCCGCTTCCCTTGGTATATCACTTAGCAGCAGCACGGTGTAGTTTACGCCGAACGTGCTACGTGATTCCTGAACTGTGCTGCATCAGAAGAAATTAAGGGTAACAATAAACAACCAACGATCACTATCACTTGTTACAGTTATTTGATTAAACTGTTATGCCAGTACTGTTATATGTTTGTGAAACCTGGGGTTACGAAGATATTAAACAATTAGAAGCATTTCATCTCAGTTTTTGTAAACAGGTCTTAAAGGTTGAGAAAAGTACTCCGAATTGTATGGTTTGTGGTGAGCTAGAGAGATACAAAGTTGCAAATACAGTTGACCTAAGAATGATTGAATTCTGGGGTGGGACAGTCAACAGTAAAGATCACAAGTTAGCTCATATTATGTATAAATGATTGAGAATTCTCCATGACAAAGGTATGTATAGCTCTCCCTGGATACGTAAAATGCACGATTTAGTTAACAGAATTGGAATGTCCTTTGTATGGAACAACCATATTCACAATTTCTTAATCGAAGATCCACGATGTCCCATCGTTAATTACCCATGGTTGACAAAAACCGTAAAACTTGGGTTAAGTGATATTTCTAAGCAAGAATGGTCCACCGAAGTACATAACAATACCCAATGTAAAAATTATAGAATATTTAAAACTGATTTGAAATTCGAAAAGTACCTCACCACCCTCTCATTTTCTAATCGCTTAAACTTATGTAGATTTCGTTGCAGTAACAGTAAAATTCCTTCAGTTACTGGAAGATATCAGGACATCTTATTTGATGAAAGAATTTGTACCCTTTGTTCTAAGTCTATGTAAGGTGATGAATTTCATTACATTTTGAATGCCCAAAATTTTCAGTTGAGAGACGTAACTTTATTAAACCCTGTTATAGAAGAAATGCCAGTGCTTTAAAGATGAAAGAGCTTTTTCAAATAGGTAACATTAAGTCATTAGTTAACTTAAGTTTATTTTGTAGTAAAATTATTAAAAGTTTTTAATTTGTTCACCTTCATGTTACCAGCATAAGTTGTTAGGTTGGAGCCAAAAGTATTTTCTGTGTTATATTGTCGTATATACTTTTTTGAACTTTTACTCGCTTTATTGAGTCTGAAGGTATTACCAAGATTGTTTTTTGATGTACCAATTTATTTACTTATTTATTTATTTTTTCCTTCATTTTTCTTTTTGCATTTCGTTATTTTTCTTTTCGCATTCCTTTATGTACTATAACTATTGTAATTATAGTCTCTTACACCTCAAAACGAGGATGTAAAGAGAATAAAACTGAAACTGAAAACTGAAACTATCATTTGGAGAGTTTTAAATTTTGCGAGCTTGTGATCTCAGTGTTGATATTTTTGGGGGAAAATTAATGAAATTACATTGATTGATTTGCCGAAAAAGTGCTACCATTTTGCGTGTAGACACCTATTAAATTTAAAACCCCCTCCCCTTATACCCCTCCCCCAGGCCGGCGGTCCACCAACGAACAGGTTAGAGGTGAACTCGCATTTAGTTTCTCAGAACTTGGGAGCTATGCATATGGATATGACATGTGACACAGTTTGTCGTTGCTGTATCATAGTATGTGGCCGGCGTATATATGTACGTCGGAGCTTCGCACGTTAGCGTATGTACGTGCGTATTGGTCATGCATATAAGCCTGCCTAGCGACATAGACAATGAGAAAACTCTTAGGAAATATGCAGTTAATATCTTTGTGAAAATCTCCGGAGCAACGTTTTGATTGGTGGAGACACCTTGTAATGCTATACTGAGTTTGATTTTTACTCTGAGTAAGTCATAATTTGGCCACTTCTATTTCTAACAACCTTCGACGGCTTTTTACCAACAGTTTGTGACTATTCCTGCCTATTTTGAACACGGACATTTTCACTTTCTCTTAGTTATAACGAACCTGTCTATGAATACTTAGGATTCTAAGATCATTTTGTGGGTTACAAAACTCATTAAAATTGAATAATGTCACACACCGTTTAATGTTTCGTAGCTCTTTAGAACTGACATCGTAAAAGATTGTTCCTTTTCGGTATCATTTGCTTTTTCTTCACATTTCGTGTAATTTTTATAACGGGGAATATTGAACCGCCTAGATAGTGAAAACAGGAGTATTTTTCATGATTACTAGGTTATAAGCTTAGCTGTTTTAACAGATTTTTACTTAAAAGAGTCCTACTGCTTTTCGTGGAGGTCAAAAGGTAATTTGAGGTTAACACAGGTAAAACTTCAAAATCTTATTTCTATATATTTGATTTACCGACTTGCAGCCGGAAGGTCTAGGGTTCAAATCCTGGCCGGGTCATACCAAAGACTTTAAAATGGAACCTACTGCCTTTGTGCTTGGTGCTCAGCATAAGCAATGGAGTTAGGGAAAACAAGCCAGTGAGCCACAACTGGAAAAAAGGCCGTGGTCGTCTCGACTCGAACCAACTGGTTGGAAACTGGGACGTTAAACCTCATCTAACTAACTAACTATACTAAACGTGTAGCATATCCCATGTACTCTAAATAGTCAATATGAAGGCCTTTCGTCTTGCCAACGCTAACATGAGCTCTGCCGGGCATCGCTCAGGACCGCACTTTACTGTTCGGACAGAGCCGGGTACCTCATAGACCAGTACTTCTCAAACTTTTTGAATTTTTAGGGCCAAATACAGACAACTTTGAGGCAGCTGAAATAGTGGGCATGGTGATGGGGATTGCAGGAATGATGCATGCCATAGAGAAATGAGGTCTATTTATGAGGGGAAAACCCTTACTTGATCCAGCTGAACTTGTATGTAAGTCAGTCTGTAAAAGATCTAAGAATTTTCATTAGGTTGGTTCCTTTAAAGGTACTTGACCAAACGTAACCTTAACCTTAGAAAAAAGGAAAGCTCGCGGTAAAGGCCAACATTTCAAAACTCGAAATCGTCTCTGTATTGATCTCACTCATCTAAAAAGCAGCGGTAATACTGGCGTCCTGTTATCAGTTATTAACAGTATTTAAACACGGTAGGGTCAAACACTTTGAACTTGTGCAATAATTATTAAGAAAGTCTTCAGCAACGTGATTAAGTTCATTTGTTGAATTTACTTTGTTACTAGATTGGTAGTACAATGCGAATTGAAAGAAAAGGAATCAAGTAGTGACTTCAAAGTACATAATTTAGTATCAATGTTTGCTTTAACTTATTCCCTTTTTAAACGTTTTTACGTTTTCTCCTACTTTGAAGAGATTTTTTAAAACGTAAAATTAGTTCAGTGACCTCACCGAGAAAGCGACTCAAAGGCCCCGTTTGAGAATCAAGGACATAGAATAAAAGAACTTCGTTGGTACATTTGTCTCTCGCGACAACGAAACATAAAACGAGCCCTCTGGTTTCTTCAATGTTTTTTCCTTTGTCCTTACTCCATACGCCAAATGACTTCATTTAGTCTTTGAAATCAATCAAATACGTTTTGCCTACAGAATTGGTAAAACGGCGAGTTTGTTTACTTCATTTAAGAATATCAGAAATAAAATTTGGATGTTGTTGATGGAATATTTACAACAATTGCTCATATCACGAAATCCAGCCAGTATGAGATGTATCTTAGGTCAAAGGTCTTATATGATGGCTGCTTTTGTAATTTACATAAGTGTTTTTGTTACATATTAAAATAACCGCCTGCTTGCCCGAGAAGAAAAAACACCGCGTCACCCCCACCATTAGCACAAACCGTTCAGAAGGACCAACGGTTGAACCGTCAGCAGCTACGGAGTGGATAAGACTTGGAGTCGGGAGTCGCTGTCAGAACATTCCGGAATTTCTTGCTGTTATGTACAAGAGAATGTTACGATTGTCTGCCCGAGAGGTTGTAAATTTAAATGCTTTGCATTGTTACCTTCATTTGTAAAGCTTTGTATTCTTCAGTACTGTGTTCATTTCATTCCGCTGGCCAACACTGTTTAATGATATGCTAATTTACTATAGTCAGATAGTGCTAAGAGCTGTGTACACGTATGCTTTTCCATTGTTTAAGTTCTTCGGATGGATGGAGTGCCCACTTTAAAACAGTTGTTCCAGGTGTGGCCCAGGCTCTCCTCCTTGCATTCTACTATGGCTGACAGATGGCAGTCCCTTTCCGTTCCCTAAGTTCAAGACACTCCTTCCGTCTCTCTCTCACACTCCTTTGGGCTAACATGCACCTGTAAATGAACTTCTCCCGCCTGTGTTTCCTCTGGTTTTTGATTCCTTGACGAAGGCAGGCAAGGAATCTATGCGATGGTGATGTCATGTGTGTGCGTATGTGTGTGTGTGTATGTGTGTATATGATGTTAGCTTGTAAACACGATATCTCAAGATAGCAATGATCGACATTTTTCATATTTGGTTTATAGAGTTGCCATGTTGAGAAAAAGAACCCTGTTGTTTTGGTGGAGGTCAAAGGTCATTTGAGGTCACCAGAGGTAAAAAACCGAAAACATTGTAAACACAATATCTCAAGATAGCAATGACCGACACTTTTAATATTTGGTATACAGATTTGTCGTGTCAAGAAAAAGAACGCTATCGATTTTTGTAGAGGTCAAAGATCATGTGAGGTCACTGGAGGTAAAACTGCGAAAACCTCGTAAATGGCTTGTAAACATGATATCTCAAGATAGCAATGACAGGCACTTTTAATATTTAGTATATACATTCGTCATGTTGGGAGAAAGAACCCCTATTGTTTTTGGTGGAGGTCAAAGGTCATTTAAGGTCACCAGAGGTAAAAAACCGAAAACCTTGTAAACACATTATCTCAAGATAGCAATGACCGACACTTCTAATATTTGGTATACAGATTTGTCGTGTCAAGAAAAAGAACGCTATCGATTTTTGTAGAGGTCAAAGATCATGTGAGGTCACTGGAGGTAAAACTGCGAAAACCTCGTAAATGGCTTGTAAACATGATATCTCAAGATAGCAATGACAGGCACTTTTAATATTTAGTATATACATTCGTCATGTTGGGAGAAAGAACCCCTATTGTTTTTGGTGGAGGTCAAAGGTCATTTAAGGTCACCAGAGGTAAAAAACCGAAAACCTTGTAAACACATTATCTCAAGATAGCAATGACCGACACTTCTAATATTTGGTGTACAGATTTGTTGTGTCAAGAGAAAGAACCCTATTAATTTTTGTAGAGGTCAAAGGTCATGTGAGGTCACTGGAGGTAAAACTGCGAAAACCTCGTAAATGGCTTGTAAACATGATATCTCAAGATAGCAATGACAGACTCTTTTAATATTTAGTATATAGATTTGTCATGTTGAGAGAAAGGACCCTATTGCTTTTGGTGGAGGTCAAAGGTCATTCGAGGTCACCAGAGGTAAAAACCGAAAACCTTGTAAACACAATATCTCAAGATAGCAATGACCGACACTTCTAATATTTGGTATACAGATTTGTCGTGTCAAGAAAAAGAACGCTATCGATTTTTGTAGAGGTCAAAGATCATGTGAGGTCACTGGAGGTAAAACTGCGAAAACCTCGTAAATGGCTTGTGAACATGATATCTCAAGATAGCAATGACAGACACTTTTAATATTTAGTATATAGATTCGTCATGTTGGGAGAAAGAACCCCTATTGTTTTTGGTGGAGGTCAAAGGTCATTCGAGGTCACCAGAGGTAAAAAACCGGAAACCTTGTAAACACAATATCTCAAGATAGCAATGACCGACACTTCTAATATTTGGTGTACAGATTTGTTGTGTCAAGAGAAAGAACCCTATTGATTTTTGTAGAGGTCAAAGGGTCATGTGAGGTCACTGGAGGTAAAACTGCGAAAACCTCGTAAATGGCTTGTAAACATGATATCTCAAGATAGCAATGACAGACTCTTTTAATATTTAATATAGATTTGTCATGTTGAGAGAAAGGACCCTATTGCTTTTGGTGGTGGTCAAATGTCATTCGAGGTCACCAGAGGTAAAAACCGAAAACCTTGTAAACACAATATCTCAAGATAGCAATGACCGACACTTCTAATATTTGGTATACAGATTTGTCGTGTCAAGAAAAAGAACGCTATCGATTTTTGTAGAGGTCAAAGATCATGTGAGGTCACTGGAGGTAAAACTGCGAAAACCTCGTAAATGGCTTGTGAACATGATATCTCAAGATAGCAATGACAGGCACTTTTAATATTTAGTATATAGATTTGTCATGTTGGGAGAAAGAGCCCCTATTGTTTTTGGTGGAGGTCAAAGGTCATTCGAGGTCACCAGAGGTAAAAACCGGAAACCTTGTAAACACAATATCTCAAGATAGCAATGACCGACACTTCTAATATTTGGTGTACAGATTTGTTGTGTCAAGAGAAAGAACCCTATTGATTTTTGTAGAGGTCAAAGGGTCATGTGAGGTCACTGGAGGTAAAACTGCGAAAACCTCGTAAATGGCTTGTAAACATGATATCTCAAGATAGCAATGACAGACTCTTTTAATATTTAGTATATAGATTTGTCATGTTGAGAGAAAGGACCCTATTGCTTTTGGTGGAGGTCAAAGGTCATTCGAGGTCACCAGAGGTAAAAACCGAAAACCTTGTAAACACAATATCTCAAGATAGCAATAACCGACACTTCTAATATTTGGTATACAGATTTGTCGTGTCAAGAGAAAGAACCCAATTGATTTTCGTAGACGTCAAAGGTTATGTGAGGTCACTGGAGGTTAAGCTGCGAAACCTTATAAACGGCTTGTAAACACGATATCTCAAGATAGCAACAACGGACACTTTTCATATGTGGCGTATAGATATGTCATGTTGAGAGGAAGAACCCTATTGTTTTTGGTAAAGGTCATTTGAGGTCACTGGAAGTTAAAGACTGAAAACCTTGCAATCACGATTTCTCAACATACGAGTGAAGGACACTTTTCATATTTAAAATACAAGAAAAATCAAGAAAATAGATTCTAAAGTTAAGGAACAGCAGCTAGATTTCAAACGGAAAGTGAAGGAAATGAAACATGAGAAGGCTATAAAAGAAATAAAAATGAGGGCGGCATTGGGTCCCCATGTTATATAGTATATTCACAAGAAGAGCAAGGGATGTTTACAGTTCCTTGTCGTAAGCCGAAGGTTCAGACTATGATGAAGTAAAAGAACACGTTCTAAAGGCTTACCAATTAGTACCCGAAGCCTATAGGCAAAAGTTTCGAAATACTAGGCAAAAGGGATCAAACCAGACATACGTGAAATTTAGTAGGGTAAAGTCTGAATTGCTTGATAAATGGATATCATAAAAAAGGTAGGAAGCGACTTTGCAAAGTTGATAGAACTAATTTTAATAGAAGAATTCTTTAGTAGGGTAAAGTCTGAATTGCTTGATAAATGGATATCATAAAAAAGGTAGGAAGCGACTTTGCAAAGTTGATAGAACTAATTTTAATAGAAGAATTCTGTAAATGTGTACCAAGGGAGATTAGGACGCATTTATTAGATAGAGAGGTAGGTAAACATCTTGAAAAGACCGTGTGATGAGTATGAATTAGCTCATAAGTGCTCATTCGGCAAATCAGGTGACCAAAAGTCTCACAAGAGCTTTAAAAAGAAAGACAGTGGTGGGACAGTGGGGTCTGGCCACGAGTCTTACACGAAGGGTACTCCACCAGGTGCCAATTCTAGCAAGCCTGCTAATTGGAGGCCCTCGTGTAGCTACTGCCATAAGAATCGTCACACTTATGACACATGCTTCAGAGACGTAGAGATTTAGACAAGCCAGCTGCTTTTATTTTAAGTCCCCCGATTTCTAAAAGTGATACGAGATCCCAGTCAGTGCTGAGTGGTTCGAAGGAGCCCAGCAGGCTTTTTGAAAGCAGTGTTTCTGGTAGCCGTGTTGATGAGGATAAGACCAAACTAAAAATAACATGGCTATGATCATTTTATATCGTTAGGTACTGTTACTCGGCCGGATAATAATGAGTCTTCAAATGTTATCTTGCGGGACACTGGCGCATGTCGGTCATTAATGTGGCGCAGCGAGCTCCCCCTTCCCCCCGGTCAAGAGGTTGTGACAGTACAGTACATGTGCTTGTAAAGGGAATGAAAGAAGATACATTTAGGGCACCCATAGTCCGACTCTACCTGGAATGCGAATATTTCGCTAGTCTTGTAGAGTTGGTATCGTAGACAGATTGCCAGCGGATGAAGTGGACTTTCTCCTTGGCAATGATATTGCCGGTGGCCGGGTTTATGTTTCCCCTAGTGTACATATACGTTCAGAACCTCGTAATGCTGAGGAAACAGAACGGTTGTCAGGTGACGTCCGGGGGGTTTTACCGGCTTGAGTGACCATTCTTTCCATGGCACGTAATTTGAACAATGTAAATGAAGTTAAACCACGGGAGGTCGATGATTTTTTCAAGTTGGCTGCAACGTTTTTTGAGGACATTGATTTACCCGAGGTAGATAACGCAAGGGACCAAGTCAATAAATGGAAGAAGAGAACCTTTTACATTAGATTCTAAAACCTTGATCTCGAAACAAGAAGTGAATAATGAAATGGGGACACTGCTTGATTCCGCTCTCACGGAGGATGAAGTGGCAAAAGTACCAGCAGGGTACTACATTAACAAGTCTGATGTGCTTATGCGTAAATGGCGGCACCCAGAGGTACCCGCTGGTGATGATTGGCGAGTTTATCACCAGATAATTGTTCCCAAAGGGTATAGGTCTTACATTTTAAAAATTGCTCATGATCTACCCATGTCAGGTCACCTTAGGGTTAGGAAAACACAAGCCCAAATTTTAAGACATTTCTTTTGGCTTAGAAATTATCGCGATGTGAACGATTGCTGTAGAAGTTGCCCGACTGTCAGTCAGTGGGTAAACCAAACCAGAAAATATACAAAATGGGCCTCTTGTTCCAATTCCTGCTATGGGACAACCATTTGAGACGGTTCTAATTGATCGCCTTGCCCCCTACCCAAGACAAATTCTGGATTGATGCACATCCTAACGATAATGGATGTTGCAACCAGGTATCCCGAGGCAATTCCACTTAGGAAAATATCGGCTAAACTGGTCACTGACGTATTTATTAAGTTCTTCACTAGGGTAGGCTTACCGAAAGAAGTACAGCACGATTAACGGTCTAATTTTCTGAGTGAGTTGTTCAAAGGTGTTCTTCGTAATCTTGGTATCAAACAGATTGCATCCTCGGCTTACTACTCCAGTCCCAGGGTGCTTTTGAACGTTGTCATCAGACTTTGAAAACAATGATCAAAGCATTTTGTCATGATAATCAGGTAGACTGGGATAAAGGGAATAATTTTTTTTTTGCTTTTGTTTTTTGTTTTTGTTTTTGTTTTTTGCGTCCAGAGAGACTCCTAATGAATAGACTGGCTCTGGTTCTTTTAAGTTAACCTATGGTCACGAAGTACGTGGGCCTTTAAAAGTAATAAAAGAAGAACTTTTTAGCAGAAGCTTCGTCAGAGGTTAATGTCCTGGATTACGTTTCTGGCATAAATGAACGACTTCAAAAAGCCTGTAACATGGCAAAAGAAAGTCTTGCCAAAACGCAAGCCCAAATGAGGAAACGGTACGATAAGGATGTCAGAGATCGCGTATTCAATCCTGGGGATAAGGTACTAGTTTTGCTTCCAGTTCATGGTGAACCCCTTCGTGCGAGTTACTCTGGAAGTTACCGAATCCTCAAGAAAACAAGTAATGTTAACTATATTACAGAGACGCCTGATAGGCGAAAGGCTAGTAGAATTTGCCATGTCAACATCCTCAAGCCATATCATGAAAGAAATGATTTTGACTGGTGTAACTTACCTATTGTTGAGGCTAACTCTGAGAAAAAGTTAAAAGCTAAAAGTCATACGACAAGAGATATCTTATAAACTATGGTTTATTGAGTAAGAATTCAGAGATACTGCGTAATCTGAACACTAAGTTAGGTTACCTAGAACCTAGTCAAAGGATTGAAATGGAAAACTTATTAAGTTCTAGTTCTAGCATATTCTCTGATACTTCAGGGAAAACAAATATTCTTCAACATGATGTCGATGTTAGGGACGCTCGGCCCATTATGCAGCATACCTAACGGTTAAACCCTTTCACGTTACAAATTGTAAGGGATGAAATTAAGTACATGTTGCAAATTGACCTTATTTCTCCTAGCTAAAGCCCATGGACGTCGTCCATATTGTTAGTTCCTAAAGAGGATGGTTCAGAGAGGCTATGATAATAGGAAGGTTAACTCAGTCACATTGACACCATACCACGCCTCGATGATTGCATAGATTGTATAGGAAAATTTGACTTTGTTAGCAAGTATGACTTGCTGAAAGGGTATTGGCAAGTTCCGCCTATCCAAAGGGCTAAAGACACTTCTACCTTTGTAACACCAGACGTTCTGTGGTCGTGTAATTTTATGGTTTTCGGAGTGAAAAACGCTCCGAGTACATTTACCTGTTCAATGAACATAGTTTGTGAGTGGGTAGAAGGGTGTGGCAACTACACTGATGAAGTAGTAATTTATTTGGATGGCTGGCAGTTTCATCTGAGTAGAACGAAGGCTTTCTTTGAAAGACTTGAACAGGCAAAACTAACTGTAAACTTGTACATGAGTGATATCGGTAAAACCACTGTTACCTATTTGGGCCATGTAGTTGGTGGAGGTACGATTGAACCCCAAAAGGCACAAATTCTAGCAATTTAGGAGTTCCAGTTCCTAAGAGCGAACGAGGGCTTATGCGTTTTCTTGGAATGATCGGTGTTTACCGAAAGTTTTGCCCGAATTTTGCTGATGTAGCAAGCTTTTTAACAGACCTCTTATCAAAGAAGTCCAAGTTTACTTGGTCTGAGACTTGTCAAGCTGCCTTTGAGAACCTGAAGCTTATTTTAGTGAACTATCCTGTTCTTACTGCTCCAGACTTTAGCGAACAATTCTGTCTAGCCACAGTTACAAGTGACGTAGGGTAGGGGCTGTTTCATATCAGTATGGTGTCCAAAGGTTGGAGCACCCAGTAGTTCATTTTTCAAAGAAACGGAATAGCAGTCAGCAAAAGTATTCTACTATTGAGAAGGAAGCACTGGCTTAAGTTCTAGCAATTGAAATTTATGTTATCGGTCCATACCAAACCGTTGCCGTATATGCGGAGTACAATCCTTCAGTTTGCATAAACAAGTTTAAGAAAAAGGTGCACGACTCATGAGATGGGGATTATATTTGCAAGGTTATGATCTAAATATCAGGCACATCTCTGGAAAGGATAATATAGTCGCAGATGCACTCAATAGAACAACTTAAAGTAAATAATAATTCTAAGGAAAGCGCCCCATTTTTAGGTTTGATTTTCCTTCTGCCAAGGGGAAGGTGTTATGTACAAGAGAATGTAAAGATTGTCTGTCCGAGGGGCTGTAAATTTCTATGCTGTCTATTGTTTCCTTCATTTGTAAAGCTTTGTGTTCTTCAGTACTGTGTTCATTCTGCTGGCATATCACCGTTTAATGATATGCTTATATACTAGTGCTAAGAGATATGTACACGTATGCTTTCCTATTGTTTAAGTTCTTCGGACCAATGGAGTGTACACTTAAAAACAGTTGTCCAAGGTGTGGCCCAGGCTCTCCTCCTTGCATTCTACTATGGCTGATAGATGGCAGTCGTTTTCCGTTGCCTAAGTTCAAGACACTCCTTTGGTCTCTTACTCACACTCCTCTGGACTATCATGTACCTGTTAATAAACTTCTCCCGCCTGTTTTCTCTGATTTTTGCTGTTTCCGGTCTCCGACACCTCACCTCAACCCCCCATCCTTAGACCGACGTTTCGAGCTCAGTACCTAGCTTCGTTTGCCTGACAACCGCCGGAAAACCACTCGGGGACTTCACACCACCTACCACCAACCCCTACCATCAACTGCTACCAAACACCTGGAGACGCCACTTAGCTGACTGAACTACCGGAGGTACCTCCATGCGCACCTAAGTTAAATTACATTCATTTGTAGGTACCGGTACCTTATAATTTGCTGTAAGATGCCATTTTGTTAAACCGTTCCTATGCCAAGAAGGACAAATTGCATTACTTTGAAATTTGAATACCCACTCCCTTTTCAATAGTCTGCTTCCAAAATTGGTTAAAATCTTTTCGGCTTCAAGCCTTTTGCATCGCAACTTCTTTAAAACTGTTTTCGAGTTTTACATCTGGTCTTCGTAATATTGTACAGTATAAGACGTGGCAGACTAAACATGGATCTCCGGACATTTTTGTTATTCCTTACACTACAATACCAACGAAGCGACTACAACAAAACGCAACGTGCAAAGTTTACGGTATCTTCTCTCAACAAATACTAATACCATCATGCACAGGGGCAACCCATCAGGCTGAAAAATAGGGATTTGCAAAAGTCAAATGACCCGGAAAGTGATACGGTCTACTAGACGTGTTCCTATGACGCATGCGAGGTCCAGGAGGCTTCCTTACTACACCAGTTAATTAAGGTCCATAGACAACGCCTTTGTGGCGGAGAGGACGAAACCGGAAGCTATGATGTGTTTCCAAAACTGGTCTATTGAAATGAAGCATGAATTCTAATCGAATGGTCTCACAATGTCACTGAATGCGCAATTATGAAGCGACGTAAATCAGAAATTGATGTTCTGTTCACAACAGAAGAAGGTACAGACAAAACTATAGGGGTAGAGTAGCGCTGGGAGATTGGACCAATTGAGAAGATTACAAAATATTAATTACGCTCAGACTCTCATGAGGGTTATGATAATATGAGATCGGGATGTGTGCAAAGGATGCGCACAAAGCGGGCCGAAAAATTACTTTTAGATGCTTTAGGGAAAATGTTTCTTGTCGTTTAACTTCGCATTGCAAATAAAGTTTTCCATTAAAACCATTGCAATTCCTTCAAAACTTCCGTGATTTGATTTCTTTTTCATACTTCTCTTTCCCGTCTATTAGATTTAGATGGGATACATGTGTCATGTCCTACTAATCTACTCAGTGAGGGGATACATATGCTTTAGTCCCCAAGTTGGCCTCTCTGCTTCCTAAACTAACAGTAGGGATAAGATTGATCAAGAAAATTGGTTATTTCATTGCAAGTTAATACGAAGTTGTTGTAGGCGAATCATATACGAAACCTACTTTGGTGTGAAATTTAGGCAGCACGTGGCACGTTAAGGTGAAATGTCTCCCCCAGCAAAGGTTCCGTGGTAACTATCTCCCTCAAGATTGTAAGTCTATAGATAAGTGCCATACTTCCTCTGTTTAAAAAATATGTTAGTTACATTTACTACCTCGCAAAATAGTGAAGGTAGGTGCAAAAGTGAACTTATTCGGACATATCTTATGCAAGCCATATGATTGTCGAAATTTGTTTTTATGTTCACACATTACTTTGTAAAACGGATGTGCAATGGCATTTTTCGATGCAGAATTCTTTGATGTTTCAAAACATAAGACAATTGTGCCCAATGACCCATCAGCGAGGTCAGCGATTGAGCTAAATTTATTACTGGCTTAGAGTACTCTGTCTTTTAAGCAATATAAACTTTGCTTAGGCATGCCGTAATGATCATGAATGAACGCACTTTTCCTGTCGGTCGTCCCCGTCAAAGCTAACTTCTTGAAAGTTTTCAAAACAAAACAATAAGGCCGTAACACTATGGTAGGTGTTTTGTGAATGAACAATACTTGTAAAGTATTTGGCAATTATTATCTAAAAAGTGTGGTAATATTAAAATATATCCGTCTACGTGATGTAAAAAGTATCGCAAATGTAGACAATGGTCAAATTGCCTGTCAAGTCAATAGAAAATTTATAATTTATCATGATAAACTCTTTTGACACCAAAAGCATACCTAAACATTACATACTCAATTATATGCACTTAAACAAAACTAGGTCTCTTTGTCTACTTCACCCTTAATTCAGAGATACGTTTAATACTGACACGCTCTGGGGAGTTTATTGTAAAATTACAATTACTATCTCCTCAAAAAGAGTCACCATAACACATTTTACTGCAAAAAAAAAAGCCCATAATTTATATACAAATAATAAAAGTGTGGCTGACAAGACGAAATTAGTGCTCCACATTTTAATGTTTTGCTCAGATAATATGTTACACTGTGAATAACCATACTTTGAAGCAACATATCTAAAGTATATTTTAGAAGTGGTAGAAGATAAAATACTTTCAACAGGTTTTGTAGGATGGATTTTTATTTGTTAATGGAAGCCTAAGTAAAGCAGCATTGATTCCCTTCGTTGTACTAAACTTTTAAGGTATCGGATCTTCTATTTAACGAAGTTACCAAATTTGAATTACTACTTAAAGGATTATGTTTATATTTGTCTACTTTCTATATTCATGTGACTACCTTAGAAATCCTAGGCTGCACTTTATTATATCTTCTGGTAAACAATTATTTCAATATCCATCCAAGGAATTACTGTTAGACGGCATTTGTACAAATTTTTCTTGCGGCAATTAAATGTCCACTCTATTGTAATGTTAGTTATCATGCGGTTAAGTTACGTATGTCCCTGATAACAATTAGAACATTCAAGCTTCCAAGTATTTCTTTTCTTTGTGAACATGTTAAAAAACTATTGTTATTCACTATTTTCAGTGATGTTAAAGAAATATAAACGTGCTGGAGTAAATAACCACAGCTATATTTTCGAACCTTATGGAGCAAACGCATTTCCTTTGGAAAAATTTTGTTTTGCATTAAAATGCCATAACGATATCCTACCTTTACAGTGTAATCCGGCATCACTCTTTATGGGGCAGTTGCCTTGCTGGAATCTTTCATGTCTGCATGACGAGATAGACGTTTCGTTACCTTGACACTGAACTTTACTCATCCAAGCAATTCTACCGGATGCATTCCTGTAGCTGTTAGTTGCATTGTGGTATCCTAGCTGCTGACACACAACCCTTGCATTATCTAATCCCCACTGGTCATCACCACACACTGTGCCCCACCTGTCGTCTTGAAGGATTTCTACACGGCTATAAGGGCCGGTTTGTCCACCAGCGAGGCGGATTCCTTGTAAGCCAAACCCTGTATTAAGTAGGAAAATATTTTGAGGCGATTGCTGTAAACATTTTCCACAAAATGTTGTGAAGGCTGCAATATTTCCCACTCTTCATAAATTTGAGTAATTACATCTACCTGATAGATTTACTACATTTCAATGGATTGATAAGCAATAGTTTTGTCTCACATTGTGGAGAAGCAAAGGCTATAATCAAAAGTGAGGAAAAGTTTCGCAATCAAGATGGGCTCGGAAAAATGTCACGCATTGATGAGAGCCACCATAAACAGGGATCCACTGCACACGGTCTCGGCACAGGAGTTGCAAAAAAGTACTATTCAAAAAAATGCTTTAAAGTACTATATATATATATATATATATATATATATATATATATATATATATATATATATATATATATATATATATATATATATATATATATATATATATATATATATATATATATATATATATATACGTTCCTTTGCTATGTAAGACTATGGACTTAATGGGAGACACTCTAACTAGCTAACAATCATATACCGAGGCTGCGATCCCTTAGAATATCTGATAGTTTTCCGTGACTCTGCAACCGGCTGTTATCTACCCTGCCGATCGATCGCTGACCTAGGTTAGACAAACTAGGGTGCCCGCTATAAGAAATGGAAAACAAGATGATATGCCTTGAAAGAACTGTAAAATGTCACTAATGCGGGACCACTGCGTTGCTGCCAATGCTTGAATGGACGTTATACGTTCGCTTTCCACTTGGGTCATCCATTTGCAAACTTCGTACAAAGAGAATAATGAAAAAAAAACCGGTAAAAAAAGACCAATGGTATATTGAAAACTTTTGATAGGTTCTTTCGACGCATTTTCAATAAATCATACTTCCTATCAGTCGTAACGACATCGTCCAGGGTAATGTTGTTAAAAACCCTTCCAGCCTATCCTGTGAATTTTGCCAGAATCAGGGAGGGAGGGGGGGGGGGGGTTTGGTGTCTGAAAGTGGGGACGCAAACCTGATTGGATTGCCAAGCGGCGCCGAAAGTGCTGCGGGAGCAAAGATATTAGATTCCAAACCAAAAATGGCGCGTTGACTCCTTATGGAAGCCACAATATCGGGGCCGATGTCCTGATCACTGTCCAGTCGTTTGAAATCAAACAGGCAAATGAATGTCTTAAAACGGTATTAATACTTGTTATTTCGAAATATTGTTAATGTAAAAAGTAGAACTTGCCATTATATTCCTTATAAAAGGGAAAAGTTTTTCTTCCTCGCGGCATTCCAAAAAAGTGCACTTGAACATGAACGCGGAAAAGACTTGTTTGAAGTTCATGGTATTGTTCATTGGTCAGTCTTGCAATTGATAATGCAGAGGGTTTGAGGAAGGACGGGAGAATGGATTATTTTGAGGGTTTCCCGGGGCTTTGGAACTAATTTTAAGATTGGGAGATCCAGAACCCAGAGTGGGTGAGAGCAAAGCATGTTGAAAAAAAAGCATTTTTTAGACTTTTTAGGGATATGAGTAAAAGAAAAGTTAAGGGTATTGATAGTTTCAATGAAAATGAACGAGCTTGTATGAAGCTATGGCAAGCGATATTTCTACGGGAAGTAACACCGAATCCCAAACAATATATAACACGGTGCGGACGAGACTGCTTCCCCAAGGGTAATTTGAAATGCTAATGAAATGGTTTTCTTATGATTGTAGCAAATTTAAGATAGTACCGTCAATTTGCTGAGGATTGTGGTAGTTGGTGGGGAAAGCGAACGGTGAGAGGTGTGGCGAAAGTTTTGAAAATAGTGATTTACACAAGCTGCCCTACAGGGAGAAATAACGAGGCAATTCCACCAAAGTTTCCTGCACACAGCAGTACAGCAGATCTAATGAGATATCAATTATATTAGGCTCATGCGAAGCACGCCGAAAATTTATCGAGGATTGTATGTTTGGGAAGGGTTTGGCATTTTGCTTGTGTGCATTAAATGACGTACATTAGTACTTTTAGTGACCCTTACTTCAGAGTTTTAAGTCACAATGTGTGGCTAACAGAAGACACCCATGCTTTGAAAGAAATTTTACGGTGCCAGATAAAATTTCAATTCAATCAGTAAGTTTTCTTTTGGGATGCGCGCAAAGCCCGCCGAGAAAATCTCCCTAGCATTTTTATGGTATTTGATATAAATGTTTCCTTCATTGAACATTGCAAACTTTATTCATAATAGGCTATTGAAAATTCAGTTACAATTTCTCTTGTCTCGCTTCTTTTCGCTCATTTTTTTAAAATTCTTTTGTATTATTTTCTACGTTCTGGAAAAAGTGGGGGAGTTGTTCCCCCCTTACACGACGTTATCCCGTCTATGGCCAGAATTACCAGTTCAAAGCTTAAGTTTGTGGTCATGTTAATTTCAAAGCATTAAAAACGTTGGATTAGTGGCGATTCCTTTCACATTCAAACGTATATAATAATTACTGTTATGCACTTACATAATGAATAAACATGAGCTACAATTGTACATTTGTGTTGGGGAGAGAGTCGTATGACTCATGTTATCCTTATAGTTTGCTAACTTTTACTCTTAGGACAGTTGTAATTTTGGCATTCTCTCAGTGCACCATTTGGAAAGTAACTATTGAAAATGTATACATTAAATACCAGACTAAAAGTACCTAGCTTGAAGGTAATGAATAAATAATATTAAACAATTAATAAACAATACAGACCCTGTGCAGCACTCAACATCACAATTCGTTCATAGCGAATGAGAAATTTAAGAAATCTCAAAATTTAAAAGGAATATCTTCAGAATGGTAAAAGATATTTAAATACTTCCAACAGAATTATCATCAGGGACCTGCATCCATCATTGTTGAGTAAAACAACTTGTTTGGTTACATGCTCACAGACCTTAAACTGAATAGGTTATTTCCCAGATATCACAATGCATTGGGCCAATGTTGGGCCAGTGCTGGCAATGGTTGGCAACAGTTGGCATCACATTGGCCCAACGACATGCCAACGCTGTTGTGACCAAAAAGGTAATTGGAAGTATAAACATATTGCCGAATCTCACTTTTTTTATTCCTTGCCGAAGGCAGGCAAGGAATCTATTCCTTGCCGAAGGCAGGCAAGGAATCTATTCCTTGCCGAAGGCAGACAAGGAATCTATGCGACGGTGATGTCGTGTGTGTGTATGTGTGTATGTGACACTTAGCTTGTAAACACGATATCTCAAGAAAGCCATGACCGACACTATTTATATTAGATATATAGATTTTTCATATTAAGAGAAAGAACCCTATTGCTTTTGGTGGGAGGTTAAAGGTCATTGAGGTCACCAGAGGTCAAAACTGAGAACACTGTAAACACGATATCTCAAGATAGCAACGACGACACTTTCATATTTAATAAATACAAATTTTTCATGTCAAGAGACATTGTTTTGTTAGAGGTAAGGTCATTGAGGTCACCGGAATTTAAACTGAGAAAACCTTGTAAATAACTTTAAACACAGTATCTCAATATAGCAATGACCGACACTTTTCATATTTATTTTATACATTTGTTGTGTTAAAAGAAGGAACCTTATTGTTTTTGGTGGAAATTAAAGGTCATTTGAGGTCACCAGAGGTAAAAAACTGAAACCTTGTTAACACGATATGTCAAGATGGGAAAGACAGACATTTTATACTGTGTATATAGATTTGTCATGGTGAGATAAGGAACCCTATTGTTTAGGGTTGGGATCACAAGTCATTTGAGGTCACCAGAGGTCAAACTGAAACTTTGTAAACATTACGTTACAAGGAAGTGCAGACACTTGGTTAATAGTTTTTGTTTGTGATTTCTACTGGGGTTCAAAGGTCATGTGAGGTCAGCAGAGGTCAAATTGTTGCAACACTGTAAAAATGATATAGTAAAGAAGTAAAAATTTGAAAGATGAACCTCGGTGTAAAATGGCACCCCCTTTAGGCAAGGAACCACCAAGCTTTTTGGCTTTCTGGTTAAATAACATAATAAAACTACAAACGCAGATTAAGGGAAGCCTAAAACTACCACCTTGCCTTCAAAAACATGAAAGCAGAAAATGAAAAGAAAATGAAAGAACACCGAAAGAAAGACAAGAGAACAGAAAAACTTAAAGGTTCGGTGATATGCAAATTACATAGTTGGATATTTGATGTAAAAAGCATTAAAAATCAAGAAAATACCCACAATTCCCATTAAAATCTATCAAATATTGACCATTTAACAGACTAATTTAACATTTGTACTAGGAAATACACATGCAATTTAGTGATTTCGAAAGAGGGACATACCAGATATGGATAATGTTAGCCTTTGTTTTGCAACTTATTTCAAGGACACTTGTTGCATTGGTATCCCCTGAAGGATTTATCATGGAAGTTAAAATTGTTTCCTTGGAAAATATTGATATCACTTGCCAAACCCTAAACTATCTGAATAGTATTCAAGAGATAATTTATAAAGGGTTAACAAAAGAAATCTTAACAATGCGCAAGACTCCACATCATTATTCTTGCACAGGCAATGAGTTAATTCAGAAACCACCAAACTTTAAGGCTGGTTTATCCTAAGAATGGTAAAAGATATTGAAATAATTCCAACGGATCTTTCATTAGGGCATTTTATTCTTTAACTGCCAAGGAAAAAGATCTCTTTTTTGGTGGCATGTCTGCATAACTTTAACAAAATATTTCAAAAGCGTATTTAATGCATATCTATCTGCAGGAGCTCGATAGAGCTGATAGTTAGATCATCTTTAGTAAACGTAGAGGTTGACGATGAGAGGGAGGGATAAAACTTGCGAAAACCGCCACTGTGCTAGCTAGTATGCAAGTAAACATAAAGCACGGTTGTGCTGGGAGATGTGCTTGGCTTGCTTTTAATTGAACTTTATGAAAACATTGATGTTACACAGTGAAATTTCTTGCGATTTCTGGTGTTTGGGATAATAATAAAAATAACAATTGGATTTAAATAGTGCTGATATCCAGCAACAAATGCCAAATGCGCAGTACAATCAAAACGAGAGTGAAAAAGTTGAGACTCGAGTTTGCGCATATAAGAGTCCAACTTTTGAACGGTTTTAATCTCAGTGGAAAAGAGTTTCAAAGCCTTTGAAGAGGAAAGTAAAAGACCAGGGTTGGCCCCAGGATTTTCCCTATGGAAGGCAGACTCCCCGACGGTGGACCAATGACCCGAAGTAACGACAGCCCCGATGCAGTAGATGGAATTTGAAGAAAACGTGTTTACGGTACTATACCATGCCAATGCGGGTCATATATTGCATAGAATTTGTATATACTAGAGAAACATAGTTCAGCCCTGATTTAATGTTTTTCCCGGAATCCAAACTATGAAACTGCAAATCGCACAAAGCGCGCGATTATTGGGGTGGGGTGGGGTGGGAAAGCCTACACTAAAAAAGTCTGTACTTAATATTTAAAGCTTAAATATATAGGTCAATTGTCTAGGCAGTTGGGTCCTATCAGGCATAACTTACGTTGTACTTCCCTCCCCAAGTCACTAGCAGTACCGCACGACAGACACAAGAAAACATTAACTAGGTGTAGGAAAATGAGATAAAATTCCCGACATTTACATAAATCTATGTATTCTACTTAGGAAGGTACTTGAAAATGTGGAAAGGGTTTGCACTATTTTTAACTATAAGTAAGGGAACTGAGGAAGAGTGGGCCAAGGTTTTCGAAATTTTGGGTTTTATCGCTGAAATTCCCCTTTTGAAAGCCCAAATAAGTAAAACAACCATGGGTGGCGACATAATTTTCCCGACGGGGCTTGGCCATGCCAGCAACCCCAAGTTCCGACAGCCCCTATGTCGAGGAGGTGGTTTGAAGGGGATATAAAACAGCTTAACTTGCCCATGCCATTGCAGGGCATCTTTTGCATAAAATCACTTTATACTTCAAAAGCCGAGTTGCGCACTGATAGTGTACTTTTGAATCTGAACCGTAAAATTTCAAAGCGAGCGAAGCGGGCGAAAATTTTTTGTAGTTTGACACAAAAAACATATGTATTAATCATTAAGAACGAAAAAAAAAACCAGTAGGGACTTGAGACCGCATCGGGGAAAACATAAATTGTATTAAAAACCACCTGGACTACCCGATGGAATAGCCAAACTTTACGAAGTGAGTCGCTCACCAACTGACCGCGCCGCATGACATACACAAGAGAACAACAACTAAGCTTTGCGTTATGGGATTTTGCATTCTTATTAGAGAAGAAATCGTCCTCTTGATGGCCTAGCAAGAAAAACAAGTAAACCGTCGGGGCAATTACAGTCGCCGTCTGGAACTGCATACTTTATCGGATCGACTAAGACTCCCCGACGAAACTAAAAATTTCCCGACAGGGGGGCAGCCTTTCCAGACAGGGGGCATGCCTACTGGCCCCACCTGGCGGCACCCCTGGTAAAGACAACATCACCGAAACAAGAATTACTGGCTAGTTGGGTCCAGTTTAATGACTGCTTGGAGTGAATCATGAGGCCCCGACAATATAAATGAATCGGGCTACAAATGTAGATAGGGCCATACTGTTGACACAGTGATATGCGAAAGACATTTGAATATAATGGGTTGCTCAATGGGAATCCAGTGACGTTCGTTAAAAATGGGAGTGGTATGATGTCTTTCTTGTTACCGGCAAGCCAACTGACCCCAAAGTTTGGCAATATACGTGCTCTAGAATGAGCAAAGACACCTGGTGAGGGGACTTGCTACGAAGAGGACCATTTTACCCCTTTCCCCACATTGCAGATCTCTTGCCAAAAGTGTACGCTAGGACGTATTTCACTTGGCGAGTGAGGAAACGATTTCTACAGTGGTGGGATGAAATGTTCTAGGGAAGAATAGTGGACTTATTGTAAAAGGTTTTCTATCACAAATCTTTCACAAACCACCCACAGACTGTAATTTTTTGGAGCCTCCTGCACCTTCAATTCTTTTTCTATTACTTTGTCAATAGTATCTCAAACGTTTTTGCTTAATTAACAATCAATCTGTGACATTTTCACCCTTCTGCGTAGACGTGATTACGCAGGAACAAAGCTTCCAGTTGGTAAAGAAGTAGTATTCTTTCCTTCTTCCACTAGATTTGAATTTACATATCTGAAGGAAAATAGTGTTCTCTAGCAGACTACAAGGTATTGATAAATAAGAGTCCTCCTCCCAACAGACCCTCTTTTGTCAGGAAATTTGAGTGCCTTAACGCACTGTCAGAATGCAAGTACTACCATTGGAATGGTATCTTAAATGGCAAATTTCGTCGCAATTCGCGTACTTCCAAATTCGTCTTACTTTACAACAAGAATACAAGCTTATTGGAAAAACCATGTACTTCGCGCTTCAAGCTAACGTTAAAACGTTGTAATTACCTCAGATTTGCCGCTGAAATCAACCAGGTGCCCTTACATAACTTGTGCTCAGGTATTAACAACGAATTCTATAAAATGTGAAATGATATGGGTCTCCTAAACAATTATGTTTGCTATTGTATATATCTTTGTTGCCAGAGGGCACAGAAGACACCTGGTAATGTTTAATTTCAACTTTTCCCACATACGCACCCAATCGAGGATTTGTACATTTGGTGATCTTGTGTTCGAATGCTGCCCTAACATAGTAACCAGACACCCTCCTTCCCTTAGATCTGCCCCAATGAATCAAAGCCCTGAGGATTTCATAAATTGTACATCGCTTAAATTGTTAAGTAGAAAACATGTATTTAGAAATGACCATCTTACGTTTAGGGAATGTAGCTATATAGTCAGCAATCAGTCCGAGGTAGTACTTCCATGATCGATCTGAAGATGGCTGGACACGTTTAAACTTTATAAGGAGACAAAACCTGCAATTACTAGCCTGGCAGTACTACTTACTAAGTCAGAAATTATTTCTGCACAGTACAGTCTGAGTTAGTGCTTCCATGATAAAATGAAAAGAGACGTGTGTTCGGGATGTTAACTTTATTCGTTCACATCTCTACACGGATGTGGCCCCAGATGGGGGTGGAAGAGGGCGCACGATTTCGTTGAGGAGGTTAAGGGGGTCCACGGGAAAATGGTTATCGTGGAGGAACAAAGGATTTGTTTTTATTCCCTTTAGTATACATTATAATTAAGATGAATGTTCAGGTTAAATAGCCAATTGCTTCTTCCTAGGATCGACAATTTTTGTTAAGGAGCCAAAGTGGGCACCTTGAACTGTAATTTGTGTCCCTGGTAACAGTGAATAGCAACAGTTATTGGTTGTCACTTAACCGAGTTTTTGAACAAAACATGCCTTGACAGTCATACTTTGACATCATTGAGATATTAGGTCCTGATGAAACATTGTATTGTATTGTATTGTACTGTATTGTATTGTATTGTGACCACTCATGCATCATATTCGGGACTATTTTTGTAAAATAATTAGTCCGGCACCAATCCAATTATGCGTCACCTTGGACAGATGTTTGGCCTTTCTTGGTAAACATGGTACATAAACTTATAAGCTTCTCAACAGAATCTGTTCCGGCATCTTGATGAGTAAATAAACATAAAGCTACTTTAAAAGAGAAGAGTTTGCCAATGAAGAAGCTTGGATTAATATTCTGTTGACAGATTTACGAATTAATTCACCCATGGAAGTTATTGTAATTATTAAAAGTTATCTTAAATGGGTTAATATGTTGAAAGCGAGTCATTTAAATAGAACGTGGTCTTTGTGCCCCCTTTTTCCTTCAATTGTTATAGAGATATGAAGATGAGGTAATACCACTACAGACTTACTCACCTAACTATTCCAACAGACATTTACCGTCAAAATAAAACCGCCTTAAGATCTAACCAATGTCTGTGTCACAATTACTTAAGAAGCCATAGAACACCCTCTTCAGTTGTTTATTGTAACTTAGTACTTGCATTATGAAAGCTCCTATACCCCTAGTTAGCAGTGGAATCATTGATTTTGATATGCATGATACTGCTTTTGATGCATGTCCAAATTCATTATAACAAAATTATTCTTACTATTATTACTTTTACTAATCAAGATACTACAGTCTTTATTTTAATTCCGTATATTAAGGGTCTGCAGCTTTTTTATGAAGAAAAAACGTTTTCCTTTCAGAAAATTTGTCTCTAAGAACACATTAATGAAAAGTATATCAAATACGGGGTTACCATATAAGAACTAAAAAAATGTTGGATGGAACAGTATACTTAATAAGAGAATAAATAACAAAAAGATATAAAACACATATAAGGTTTCGTAGGTAAGGAAGTTCTGTCCCGAAATACCCTCAAAAGCTGACCTGACTGCAGGTTGCCACAAAATTCAAAGTGGAAACCTGTTATCCTAAGTCATATAACTGTCCATTGCAAGCGTGTCTTTCAATCTGCGTGCGGTTCTTTGTAGGTTACCAGGTGTCTGAGAATGTTATCGTATAAAGGCAATTTTCATAGGCGTACAAGCTTGGAGCTGGGGGTTGCAACTTTCTTCCGGAGTCAAAAGGGCACAATCCATTTCTTGGGCAGATTTTTGCAAAAAACCTGGAGAAGTTTTTCGGTAACAAAAGACATTCCTCTCTCAAAAATGGCTCAGAACGCTAAACAAACAGTACGTTCAGTTCGGCTATGGTAGCTATACGATAACCAACAAAACGCTATTTGACTGATTCATGAATTGTTAGTTGACATTGTATTCATCAGTTTGAGAAATAAACACAACAAAATTACATTAACACAATTTAAAATTTGAAATCAATTTTGAGGAGGTGGTTTGTAAAGGATGATCTAATTAACAAAAAGCTGGGTGGTCAAAAAAAGAAAAAATAATGACCCATAGCACCTGATCACAGTAAGTGACGGCTTAGTGCATTTAGAATGAAACACATATTCCCCTGTTTCTGACGTGTGTGGTGTTTAGCAAAAGAGTTTAACTCGATCGATTTTAGCTTTAGAAGTAAACATTCAAAAAATCGAATAAAAAGATATGGCCTCTATATCGTCAACGTGAAGCTGTTTGTGAATTCTGCCATAACGTATTATTTCTTTCATCATATGACTTGTGCATCGTCTGACAAAATTAGTCTTGATAATTTTATATTGAACGCTTTGCGCTCGGTATTTTTCGTTTAAATGTTATCTGGAGTGTTCCATTCGGAGTTCATTTCCCGCAGTTTGGTCAAGCACAAAATGAAGATAAACATAACGTAAACTTCGAAACAAAATATGAACAAAATCTGACTGAAAAGTGCACTCCTTATAATATATTACACATAAGAGCTCTAAAATATCAAGGCCTTTAATTTTATTAGCCCTGTAATTGCAAATATATATAGTAAAAGCAACTGTTTCGTTCGTAGCTATGTATGTGAAGGTTTTGTGAAGACTGTTGGATCACTTACAAACAATGGTTGGCAACTGGTACTGGTTTACTATTATTATTATTATTATTATTATTATTATTATTATTATTATTATTATTATTATTATTATTATTATTATTATTATTATTATTATTTATTATTATTATTATTATTATTATTATTATTATTATTATTATTATTATTATTATTATTATTATTATTATTATTATTATTATTATTATTATTATTATTATTATTATTATATTATTATTATTATTATATTATTATTATTATTATTATTATTATTATTATTATTATTATTATTATTATTATTATTATTATTATTATTATTATTATTATTATTAATAGTATTATTATTATTATTATTATTATTACTATTATAATTATTATTATTATTATTATTATTATTATTATTATTATTATTATTATTATTATTATTATTATTATTATTATTATTATTATTATTATTATTATTATTATTATTATTATTATTATTATTATTATTATTATTATTATTATTATTATTATTATTCCGCATATTTTAAGTGCTCAATACAAAACAAGAAGTCTGCTCACAAGCACTTTACAAACAAAACAAGCAAAAAGAAAAAAATTAAAAGGAGTATAAAATTTAAAGAATAAAAGAAAAATAAAAAAGTAGCGAAAAAAGAAAGAACCCTAAAAATTACAGTAAACGAACTAAAACAAACGAGCCAAGCAGAAAAAGATAAAACGTGTAAATAAAAATAAAATAGGTCATAAAATGAAAATAGGTCAAACGGAAATTAATTACACAGGTAATGCAGAAAAAGGTGAGTCTTGATAGTACGTTTGAAAACTTCTAGGGACTTGATGTTACGAATTGATGTCGGGAGATTATTTCACAGATATGGGGCAGCCCAGGAAAAACTTTTTTCTCCAATTTTTGTTCTAATGCGTGGAGCAGTAAGCATTGCAGTATACTGAGACCGTACGGCTCTGTCAGAGTGATGGTCTTTGAGGAGTTCTCTCAAGTAAGAGGGGGTCAAACCATGAAGGGTCTTAAAGGTAAGGAGCAGGATCTTGTAATGAAAGCGAGCTTTTATAGGTAGCCAATGAAGTTGTCGAAGGAGGGGAGTGATGTTGCCAAATTTCGAACTCCTGGTAATTATGCGTGCCGCTGTGTTCTGCACGCGCTGAAGTTTACGTAATTGGGCTTCTGACAAACCATACATTAACGAATTACAATAGTCCAATTTTGAAGTAACAAGGCCATTGATAAGTGATATAGTTGCATTCTTAGTAAGGTAACGACGTATTTGACCGATATTTCGAAGTTGAAAGTATGCTTGTTTACAAATGTGGTTTACATGAGTATCCATGTTTACAACTGCGAGGTAATGTAAACCAAGGGTGTATCCAGAATTCAATTTATGGGGGAAGGGGGGTGGGTTCCGCGACGCTATCTAAGCGGAGCGTCATCATCGGTTGACGAGGGGCTTTCCGAGAAATTTTCCGACACAAATGCCCCAGATTGCAGGGAATGGCATTTCTAGAGTTTTTGAGTTGCATATAGACAGTCCCAATTTGATAAAATATGTTTTAAATTTTAAAAAGTATATTGAGAAGATTTTATTCTTTCAATTTCTTTTGAAAGAAAATAATAGGATTTTAAACCACTTTATAAGCTCTGCTTGAAATTCTTCAGAGAAGGATTTAAAAATAATCTGTCTTTTTTACAAAAAAAAAGAACATTTTTTTTTTACAAAAAAAAAAGAACATAGTCGCACTGAACATTTCCAAGGAGGTTGAGCCGTTCTTGCTAAAAAGCCTTTATTAACAAAGAAAATTGACCCATTTTACCTTAAAATTCGGCCCAAGCAATGGGTTTTCGCCTGGGTCCTGGAGAATTGACTATTGTGCCTAGGTTTAGACTTGTTGAAATTGACAAGGGCCTGAGAATCAGGGCTTCCAACAAGTAGATGACGTCGTAAACCCAGCCGGGAAAAACCGCGAAAGTCTGTGTAAATTAGACAAGTACATACCTGCACACCCAGACCGACACCCGGGCTGTCCCGTTGTGCAGGTACCTTCCTGGGGGGGTGGTCTAAGGGGAGGGGGCCTCGTCTCTGAGAAACTTCATATACGGCGGCTTAGATGTAGAATGGTGCTTTCGTTGGCAAATCTTTCAATTGTTTACATATTTAGAAGTTCTCATCATTTAGTGATATTTTGGCTGTGACATTGCACCCATTATACTAAAAGATGTGACGACAAATCCATACTTCCAATCTTTACATCATACTACAAATGTAACCTCACATGCTACTACTGATATTACAGATTACTCAGAGATCCTCTATGGACGGGGTCCCTGCAAAGATTGGACATGTACTTTTATTTTTCGAATGTACTTTGGCCAGAGTGCGTGAGGGCTCTACACCCAGACACTTTCCCTAGCCAATTAGAGGTAGATTCTTCAATCTGATAATTCTTAAAAACGTTCATTTTTTATAAAGTATGTCTTATCCTATTTCCTCTGATATGCATTCTTGCTGTGCTCCTTTGTAATAAATGCTTTGCACACCAAAATATCAACTAGACTGTTCAAGTCTCACCAGTGAATAATTCAAATATGTTTGAGACCAAATTTTGGTGGTTAGCGAAGGAATCGTGAGAATTGTGATAGCTTGAACGACTTATAATGATAAAAAATGATTAAAATAAACTCATCACCCAGTTAAAACACACCTTACCCTTCCCCTGCAAGTTTCTACAGCTTGTACTGTATTGTACGCCTGTTGGTTCATTTTAGAAGTATAACACGGAAAATTTTCGGATATCGATTGGGGGGACCCGCCCTCTCCCAATGCCCCCTTGCCGGTACCACTGGTAAAGATGACGCAAACGAAAGAGAAAAAAACTACACCATTCGCGAAATTGTTCCTTTAAGGCAACACCTTTGATCATTTCATCAAGAGGAGAGCGTATACCTATACCCTGTTACATCAAACCCTACCTCCCTAGCATTTTGTCCATAATTTAAAAGCAACTTACATGACATGGTATTTATTGATCATGGTTGTGTTGCAGCTACATTATAATGAATCATGTAGCCTACATGTAAGCCTATTGTTGAGCAAACTAGGCCCCACTGATAAGCAGCAACACACGACCTTACGCAGGAATTTATCAGCGGGATGGAGAGTAACATCAAGAAACGGCGATAAAACCCCGCAAAAGCACGAAGGATTACCTCCAACGACGTAGTTTCAGGGGACCGCCTCGGAAGAGGCCCAGGGGCAAAGTCCCGGAAGGTGCGGGGAATTTGCGAAATTGTGGCCCTTAAAATGATGCATTTAAGCTTCAAAATATGACATTGGATGGGCACTTATCAGACCACAAAATTTACAATTTGATGTTTTGTAATTATAGCCTTACTATTTCAGAATAATAGCCGGAAGGGACTGATGATACAGAGGTGGCATATGTTGCACAGGTGTGCTAAAATGTGAGTGAAAACTTTCAACAGAGAGTTGCTATTTGACTCCCTGCTTCCAAGGTTTACCAATGTCAGGATGCATGTAAAGTAGACTATCTTGAGTAATTGATTTGGATTTGAATAGGAAATTCTCATTGTTCGTGCAGTCACGTATACTTAGCCGCATAAGTTGTATTGGAGAAAGGTTTCAAAGTATTAAGAGGTTAAGCGGAGGGGTCACAATATAAACTTCGGATGCAGGGTGATGGGTGTGACTACCGTCCAAGACGTAGCTCCCGAAGCAATGGCAACGCGTGTCGTGACTGTACGTCCAGGCCACCGAGATGTTTTAGCAGTCGTGTTTTATATAGGCTAGCTACCTATATAATGTAGGTCCGCGACCAGTTACTCGGTGCTTAGTATTTAAGGGATCCCGTTGGTTGGTGCGATCCCTGAGGCTTTTGTTTACGTAAGGTGGACGTTTTTGGTTGGATGTACAGATCTAGGTATTGCCTCGTAAAATATCCACATCTCAACAGTGGTTTGCCGGGAGCCCATCTGGCAAAATTCCGTAAGTTTATTGATTTGTTGTTTTAAGGGCTGTATAACAGAAGTTACGAGTCTACTTAGCGCGCCCTAGATTTAGTCAAAATGTATTTTTACTGTATGTCTGTTCGACGGGGAAAGAAATTCCTTTTGCGGGGTGCACTCTTCAAATCTCTATACAAAGAAAGAGAATTTTACGTTGACAATAGCCAATTGTTGCCTATTAAAAAGAGTATTACACTGCAGAGTGCTGTAAGCAAAGGAATGAATGTCTGTTGTATAGTGCCGGATTTACGGCGGGGTTCAGCGGGGCCCAGGTCCAGCCCCCCACATTTACCCCCCCCCCCCATTTGGATGTTCAAAAATGGAGGCATAGGATGCCTTACCGTCCGTCCGTCGATGGTCAATATGTAAATACGGACCTTTGTTCGGAACTCTACACTCAACAAAAGTTGTCTTTCCATAAATATATGGATGCCTGGTCATATTCTACGACATTTGCGTAACTTATCGCACACATGACACCACAAACCCCATGAATTCAGTGTTTTCAAATGTAAATTCTGTCGGTTTTGCACAAAACAATAAATTGGCATCCCAATAGATATTTGCATGACTTTCGAGCTATCAACCACCGATCATGTGGTTCATGTCCACTTCACTGTGACCAACCGAGGAAGTCCTCAGCTCGTGATCCCTGTTTCCATAATCATCAAACAATCGGTAAATATGAATAGCTCATTCGAATTTTTATGTAGTTAAGATTCAAAGTCATTCAGTCCGAGGAATTAAAATGACAAGACCTGTGCACATTGTGCAAATCGAATTCCAAGAGAGCAGTTACGCTAGGCCTAGTTTATTCCATCCTGTGTGTCAGCGTGATTAATTATGTAGTAGGTCTACCACAAGTAAGTTAACAGACAATTTCGGCGTGGCATCTATACATTGGAACTTCCAGGATGACGGGCGCTACTTTCGGTAAAAGAGTGGTGCCTTGTTACACTCTTGTCGGTGTCTAATGCAGTGGCGCCGCCAGAGTTTGGTGATGGAGAAGGGGGGGGGGCACGTCGTAATGTCACCTCAGTTAAACCCCCAAAGTCTGCGTTAATTGTAATTTGTTGCTCCCCTGCGATTGTATACAGCAGTGGGAGATCCTACCTTGTCATTTCATAAAGGGGCCGTCCTGGGTAGGGATTTAATGGGAGGGATCCCTCCTCTTTGAGAAATATTGGTAATTTTAGGTTGCGTAGATGCAAAATTGTGCAATCTTTGGAACATTTTTGGATCTGATCATATATGGCTAGAAAATGTCCATAGTTTAGTAAATTCTAATTTTTTCGTTTGGGGAAAGAGGAGATTATGTTGTCTAAGAGACTGGTATGTTGTCAACAAACCTCCTGAAGCCCCCCCCCCCCTTTTTGCTACTTTAGTGCCTTTCCTTCGAAGAAAGTTTTTACGCAAAAATACGGGCGTGGAGTCCACAAAAAACATTCTTTGACTACTACGAAGAATTTTATTAGCTTCATTGTGCATGTTGAAAGGGTATCTAAGGTTGGCAGACACCGTTACAGGGCCTCCTGGAAGCTCTGAATTAATTATTTAAATAGGGCACTGACATGATGCTTATTAACTGACATCCAAATGATACTATAGAGTACGATGCCAAGCACTACAACTATCGTATTTTACTAACTTTGAACAAAAATCAGGAGGAACAGCTTCCAGCAATGGAGAATGGGGGGGGGGGGGGGGGAGAGGGAGAATATAGGTGCAGGGATGTGATATTAGACCTTCTTAATAGGTATAGCAAAAGGCGTGAAGGACTAACAAGCGCGTTTCAGAATGCTTTTTCTGCGTTACTCGTAATTACTAAATAGATTGAAAGATCCCTTATCGATGCAAGGCCCCCACAGAGTTTGAAGATGTACCTCTGTTTTTCGGAAAAGTGTTGTGATTAGAATAGTTCTATGTATTATTACCGGAATAATGGTGATGAAATGAAGTGCAAACCTTGACGTAATTCGCACGAGTATGGTGCACTTACCGTGCCATAAGTCCTGAAATCGACATATGTCGATTTAAATTGACATATGTCAGTTTCTCGTGTTTTGATTGGATAAAATAGTCACATCTAGAGGAAATTGGCATATGTCGAATTAAATCGACATATGCCAGTTTCTCGTCTTCTAATTGGTCTACCACCGTCACATGTTGTTTCCTAGCCATATGATTGGAAGAAATCGGCATACGTCGAATTAAATCGACATATGCCAGTTTCTCGTCTTCTCATTGGTCTACCACCGTCACATGTTGCTTCCTAGCCATATGATTGGAAGAAATCGGCATATGTCGAATTAAATCGACATATGCCAGTTTCTCGTCTTCTCATTGGTCTGCCACCGTCACATGTTGCTTCCTAGCCCTTTGATTGGAAGAAATCGGAATATGTCCAATTAAATCGACATATGCCAGTTTCTCGTCTTCTCATTGGTCTACCACCGTCACATGTTGCTTCCTAGCCATATGATTGGAGGAAATCGGCATATGTCGAATGAAATCGACATATGCCAGTTTCTCGTCTTCTCATTGGTCTACCACCGTCACATGTTGCTTCCTAGCCATATGATTGGAAGAAATCGGCATATGTCCAATTAAATCGACATATGCCAGTTTCTCGTCTTCTCATTGGTTTGACACCGTCACATGTTGCTTCCTAGCCCTTTGATTGGAAGAAATCAGCATATGTCGAATTAAATCGACATATGCCAGTTTCTCGTCTTCTCATTGGTCTGTCACCGTCACATGTTGCTTCCTAGCCCTTTGATTTTAAGAAATCAGCATATGTCGAATTAAATCGACATATGCCAGTTTCTCGTCTTCTCATTGGTCTACCACCGTCATATGTTGCTTCCTAGCCATATGATTGGAAGAAATCGGCATATGTCGAATTAAATCGACATATGCCAGTTTCTCGTCTTCTCATTGGTCTACCACCGTCACATGTTGCTTCCTAGCCATATGATTGGAGGAAATCTGCATATGTCGAATGAAATCGACATATGCCAGTTTCTTGTCTTCTCATTGGTCTACCACCGTCACATGTTGCTTCCTAGCCCTTTGATTGGAAGAAATCGGCATATGTCCAATTAAATCGACATATGCCAGTTTCTCGTCTTCTCATTGGTGTAACACCGTCACATGTTGCTTCCTAGCCCTTTGATTGGAAGAAATCGGCATATGTCGAATTAAATCGACATATGCCAGTTTCTCGTCTTCTCATTGGTCTAACACCGTCACATGTTGTTTTCTAGCCTTGTGATTGGAAGAATATTTGTAGGGCAAACATCCCCCTAAAGTTTATTTTCGGCTTGCATTATGAATATTGAAACTCTGCATATTTAAAACTACAATTCACCTGGAACGTTCATGACGTAACATACCTCATTCAAGTCGAGTTGTTTGAAGTTCTGATACTAGACGTATTGTCAATCTAGCTAGTACATGTTTGGGCTGAGGTGACAGAACTTGAATTTTTGGACTGCCTATGTAGTAGAAGATGAATTCTTTGAACGGACAGATCGGGGAGGGGAGGGGTTTGCTTCAAAGCCCCTATTAAGTGCAATTTGATGGGTTCGAAAGGCTATTTATTGATGTAAGAAATATCACTTCAAATTGTCCTTCAGTGAGATGCCATGAAAAAATATTGTTCTCTTCAAAATAAAAAGGTTAAGGGAGGGGGCAATTTACTCCTATGGAAAAGAGGACCAATCCCCTCCAGAAACCCTGCAAGGATCCTCTCCCTTCCTATTTCGGAGGTTTTATTACCAAACATACCACACTTAATGAGTTTCGATGTTTTGATGTGTGGGCCCCACTTGCCCCTCCCCCCCCCCCACATCCCCATCCTTTTGGTGAATCCCGGATGCGTCAAAATAGAAAGTTGAAAATATTTGATACTTTATATTTCACTTCGTTAGAGCTATTTGCTTTACTTGTTGTAAAGGTTTCGAGACTGACAGAAGATCCATGGGGCTAGTCATGCATGCCCTTTCGTCCCAGTGCATCTTCTAATCGCTCAACTAGACATTCGTTTGTGGCAGATTTCAGTACCGTCGGTATGGGTGTAAATTAAATGCCAGGTATACCTGGTATAGGTTTAGGTGTCTTTGCCCTCCAGAGAAGTAAGAGGGCCATGCCATCACCCTCCCGATAATCATGAGCGTTGGAGCCCAAGTTGGTTTGGGGGCTGTAACGACTTGCCCGAAAAATATAACCAAAACTTCCCGCGTTCAAAATGTCAATGTACATATTACATAGGCATGCATCGGTTATCACACCTCAGGCCAATTACATACAATTATTGCCGTGTTACTACCCTTCCATATTGTTTGTAATTTTTGGGGAAGTACAATAATAACATAGGCGTAGGAAGCTTTTCGTGACAGGGGGAGGGGGGTGAAATTTTTTTCGGATCGCCGTCCTGGGGGAGGAGTCTAAAGGGAGGGGGTGTCCCCCTCCAATTTGAAAAATTTTTGAGTATTTGAGGGTCCTCAGATGCAATTTGGTGCAACATTTTGGAAAAACTTAAAGGAAAATTACTGCAAATTTTTAACATTTCTCACAGAAGAGACAAAAAAGGAGTTTTTGCCCTTGGATCTTGGGGGCGGAAGCATACTTCAGCCCCCTCACATTTTTGACTGAGGGGGCTAGACCCCCAGCCCCCCGCTTCCTACGCGTATGAATAATAATGATAATAATCAGTGGCGTAGCCAGGATGTCTCTCATGGAGGTGGGGGGCATGCATTTTGTTGTATAATCGCCGGCCTGGGGAGGGGTCTAAGGGGTCTGAAATTTTTTTTAAAAATTAGATGTCCTTACAAGCAATCTGGTGCCCCATATGCTACCTTTGAAGTAAAATTTGTGTTAAAAATTTACGTATTTTAGGTACTAAAAAAATCAGCATCAATAGGGGGGATATCCCAATGACCCTCCTAAATACACCGGTGATAATTGTAACATCATCTTAACCATTACAAAACACTCTGGTGAATTAATACCGAATATATAGGTGCTGGTGCAATTCAAATGAGAAGTTCATTTTAATTACCAAGTAAGTTTTTTTAAACTATTGATTACCTTTAGCCACATCATTGCATTATATTTCTTTCAGTAGGTGCCCGAAAAATTCTCAGCATATTGCCCGAATTTTCAAAAAGTATTTTTTATTCTGCAGCCCCCAGCCCTGCGCCTCCTGCGCCTATGCCAGTGATATCTCCCCCCACCCTATTTTTCAAGATCCCGGTGCCCTCACTGTTTGCAGATATGGTCATAAGTTCAAACTTAGTAATGCACCGAGGAATTTCTCACTAGGACTGGAGCACTGGCCCGCGCTAAAATAATCAATAGTCCAGATTTGGTTTGTTAGATGGGCTGTAGCCTCCATCATATGTTAATTTGCCACCTAGCAAACGACCGGTAATTAGGGGCAAGCAGCTTGTCTCAGACAGTTACAGTAATCCCAACTATGTTTACCTCTAGCCCTCCATACCCCTGGATTGAATTGGACATATGCCGATTTCCTCCAATCATATGGCTAGGAAGCAACATGTGACGGTGGCAGACCAATGAGAAGACGAGAAACTGGCATATGTCGATTTAATTCGACGTATGCCGATTTCCTCCAATCATATGGCTAGGACGCAACATGTGACGGTGGCAGACCAATGAGAAGACGAGAAACTGGCATATGTCGATTTAATTCGACATATGCCGATTTCCTCCAATCATATGGCTAGGACGCAACATGTGACGGTGGCAGACCAATGAGAAGACGAGAAACTGGCATATGTCGATTTAATTCGACATATGCCGATTTTCTCCAATCATATGGCTAGGAAGCAACATGTGACGGTAATAGACCAATGAGAAGACGAGAAACTGGCATATGTCGATTTAATTCGACATATGCCGATTTCCTCCAATCATATGGCTAGGAAGCAACATGTGACGGTAGTAGACCAATGAGAAGACGAGAAACTGGCATATGTCGATTTAATTCGACATATGCCGATTTCCTCCAATCATATGGCTAGGAAGCAACATGTGACGGTGGTAGGTCAATGAGAAGACGAGAAACTGGCATATGTCGATTTAATTCGACATATGCCGATTTCCTCCAATTATATGGCTAGGAAGCAACATGTGACGGTGGAAGACCAATGAGAAGACAATAAATTGGCATATGTCGATGTAATTGGACATATGCCGATTTCCTCCAGATGTGACGATTTTATCCAATCAGATCACGAGAAACTGACATATGTCGATTTCAGGACTTATGGCACGGTAGGCGCACCATACACGAGGGGCGCCGAACCCTTTCATCCAATAAGATTTCTATGACAAATCCTGTAGTAAGGCTCTGGCATCGAGACACTTTCATATCCCCCAAAAACCTACATGTCCAATTATCAAAATGCGAGTCTTTTACCTGGAAATTGGTAAACAACTTTCACTTTTGCTGCTGTGCTTCTCTGAATTGCTATCGGAAGATGATATTAATAATAAGAATAATTTTGTGGGTAAGGTTTCAAGCGCAGAGGGTGCAAAAAATTTGATGGTTTGCGAAGGATTTGCAAAAATTCTGATAGTTCAAGATTCATTTGTGATAGAAAATGATTACAATAGATCCGTCATTTGATCCAAAACACACTCTACCCTTACAGAGAACTATAACTTAAACGCCTTTTGAGATCATTCAAAATTTTCAGATTTTGTTTTTCAGAAATCGATTGGGGGACACCACCCCCCCCCGTGCCAGCGCCACTGGTTTAATGGACGGTGTTTGGCTGGAAACGAGCTTTAATTTCACCTTTGACACCGACTGCGTTTAAGATATAATTTGGTGAAACTGAACTCGCATTGATATGTGTTTGTGTGATTAAATTACCTGAGAACTATTATATAGGAGAATCATCTAGTAGAATGCACAGTGCCTTGCTCGAGGCGTAAACACAGACGCTCGCATGAACTGTCTGCAATGCAATGCCCTTTCCATGATGGGTTCAACGTTCAACTGAAACAGAAGTAAATGCATTTCCCCCATTAGACACTTGGAAAGGGGGGAAGTCTGCGGGAATATATTTCTCATATGGAAAACGGAATATTGATTCCTGGAGGGACATTAGAAAAAAACAACGTAAAAAAATACCTTTTAGTTGTGACAATAGTCAATTTGCAGAAAATGAGATTTCAAAATTGAAAAATGTTTAGATGCATGTTTAGATGCACTTCCAGCGATCTAGGAAGCATTTTTCTGTCAAAATTTTCGTGAAAGGGCCCCCAAACTATTCTGATCCCGGATCCCCAAAAGCTTAATCCGGCCCTGCTGTTGTATTGTAACCAGGTGGACTTTAAATTAAGCGATAAATAAATGTTAACGAAATGCCAGAAATGTGATGATGCTGCCTTTACGGTATAGTTTGATGTGGAAGTAAGGCCTCAGTGCTTGGTTGCCTCGTTAAGAATTAATAATTATAACTATGAAACCTACAAACTGTATTGTTGGTCTTGTTCAAGGGTCTCTGTTTTCGTTTATTGCTACTCATCGGGCCTCAAGACCGATGCATGTAGGCTACATTGCCATGTAATATACAAGTTGCAGACTTCGTCTACTCTCTCCCCGTGTGGTTTTTGTATTCGCGTAGTCATCCCGGCTCTCTACGCGTCCCTCCTATCCGATGCAGTGCACTACCCTTGACAAGAGCACTTGAGGGTGGAGGGAAGGATGGGTGAGGGTGAGGTTTTCCTGGGCTTTGGTAACAATGTTGTCACCAAAATTGTCCTACAGAAAGTGAGAGAGGGGAAAACAAGTGCCCATAATGCGTGCCAAAGGTTCATTTTGACGACTTTGTAGCGTTAAGCGTCTTTCCCATGTTGCCGGAAATTGCGCTTTCCGAGTCATCTACATAATCTCTATTTAAAATCTCAGAAGTTAATCCTCGTGATACAAACTTTACTTACTTTGAAAATTTCTGGGCGGAAACTGCGCCTGCTGCCACGGCGATGATTAATATTTCACGAGCGAAAATAAAAATGCAGCGCATGAGTATAGAATATATCAAACCTATGTATACGTATAAAGTTTCTTCTTTCTCTTATCTCTCGTTTTCAGCCTCTGAAGTCTCCCCCCTCCTCTCTTTCTTCTCTCTTTTCGCCCTCTCTTTTCTCCCTCTCTTTCTTTTTTCCTCTTACCCCCCGCTTTTTACTTTTTCCCTTATTTATCAATGGGGGGCATGGCTCTCTGCCCCCCTTGGATACGCCTCTGATGTGAACTGACGTCTGTTCTTCAAGAATGGGCTGTTGTGTCCAACTGGATTTAAATGGTCAGCTGTGTATAGTCTATCGACTCAAAGTTTAAACTTTATTCCTTTTCCACATAAACATTTTCAGGTGATCACTGGTTAATTTTTGGACTGAAAGCTGGGAGCTGAAACAACTAAGAGGAGCTGAATGCTCCACAGAAGCTCGCATCACTCTAATGAGAGTGTTGTTTATAGTTCCTTGCGGCCTCTGTTACGATCCAGGCCGAACACCATGTGAGGGCTAGAGGAAGGCCCCTTGAATATTTTTCTTTTCTTTTTACCAAATTTATGGACACTGGAAGGAAATATGGAACCATTTCTAAATGACAGTGTATGAGGACTATCAGACAACAACACTAATATTTTCTTTGTTTCTATATTTTATTTTAACTCGAACAAACGGCTTGTGATTTGGTGATTCACGGGATTGTTGGATACAGAACAGCAATTCATTCATTATCTAAATTAAACGGAGAAAAAATGACACTTGAAGTATCTAACAAGAGTTATAATGACATAACTGCCTACTGTGCAAAGTGCGGCAAGATAGCATTTTTAACAACCGATCAGCATCTTTTTATTTCTTTTTGAATACTGTAACAAAATGTATCCGTTACATGGATGCACTTTTCAAGTCCTGTAGGTCGACAGCCCCTTTTCGGTAGAAGTCTTGACACGGGTGGGGTTACACGAAAGATACGCAACAGATTGTGATTAGGAAGAACAGGTGATGGTAGGAGTTGCATGGGTCTAAGAGGGAAGAGCTGGTGTGATCATTTGATGAACTGCCGTCTATGCTAAACGTTATTGGCTAAATTCCTTGGAACCAGTTAGAAATTTACGGTGGCTCAAATATGTATGTTCAACATAGCTGTTCGCATTGTTGTTGAGAGGTTCAATTGGAATCTGGTCTTCCATCTGAGGAAGTTGACTGATTAAGAAGAGGGATGCTTTGCTTGCTGCAGTTCTCGAAATGTAATATAGAGCAAGGTTCCTGCTCTCCTAGCCTGTGAAAAAGTGGCTGAAGATACACTCAAGTAGGTGGTATAGGGACATTTAACTAGCTACCCAGGAGCTCTAGTCCAAAAGAGAAGGAAATGCTGTGGGCGTTTACCCAAGAGCCATCTGTTAAAGGGTCCTTTGTAAACCAGAGAGGTTTTCATGACGTTAAAAGGTTCGATGCTTTTGGATTTCTCTCAAAATTTTACGCAGTTTGTATTTATGGGTTTGTACAGAAGGCGCCAAAATTGCACTTTTGTGATTTACCTTTATCTTAGATTGAAACACTATCCATTATGTAACCAAAAATAAAAATTCAAAGGTTATTGTCCCTAAAATAAGAAAATATCGGGGATAAATTTGTAGGTTTTTTTTCCGGTGCATGAGAACGACAGTTCCTTTAAGACTCTGCTAACCACATACCCGCCAAATCAGGGATTTCGACGGGGACCCTGGAACAGGATCAATTACCACATGCAGCAGCAAGTTCGCCAAAGATAAACAAAGATATCGCACCTAACACACAAATAATTGATCTGCTAGCTAAAGCAAACAACATTCCAGTTCGCCGATGGGAGATGGTAGGGGATTACAGGGGACTATTGTTTGGATTGTGATTTTGGGCTAAATAAGTGATTTGAAGAGTTCTCCAAAGGACTTTTCTGCCTAATGGGAAAATTCGAGGATTGTATCCACCATTTCAGGCACCATCTTGAATAATATTTGAACAAGTCAAGAATCTGATTCTCATCCAAACCAGCTGAGTACCTTTTCATGGAGCCAGTAATTGTACAACAAACAAAGGAAGATGAGGATCGCGATCTTCTGCCCGATGAAGCAGTACAGTACTTTGTTTTCCTGTCCATAAATGTACATGGGTCTAGTATCGGTGAAAACCACGTGTTGTGCAGCATGGCAAGGCTTCATGTAGGTACAGTGCAGCATACTGTTTATGTGATAACGATCATATACGATATTAACAAACAATCCGTATTATATAACACCTTATTAATTTCTCTACATTTGATTGGAGGATTGGTGGTCCCATGCCATGCGTGATTCGGCACTATCATCACGGTCGTGTGTTATCCATCGTGCAATAGTCTAGTATAACACAAGGTCGTGTGTTATGACGTCAGCTATCACTACGTTACGTTCAAGCTATGCCGCAACTCAAATCAATGCAGCTTTGGGTATCGCACATTGCATATCGGACGTGATCGCGCGTCTCCATAGTTACGCAGGGACAAGCGTCCATTGTGTCACAGTAGTGTCTATGGTTAAGAGGTGCGCGTGTGCTGAAAATACGCTTACTGCGTGTGTGTTTTGCCCTTCAGTGCCTGGCAATCCCACTCACGCGACGTCACATCATAGTTAATAGACACATCCCTGGTTAGGAAACTTTACGTACACCCTATACACACCACGTACAAGCCGAGTAGCTATGTTGAGACGTGCAGAAAAGTGCATTACGTGACAATGACCGTGCACACGATCGATCGAGTAGCGATATGGCTACATTGAGTGTTGTGTTGTTCAGTCATTCTTGGAAATAAATTGAAGTTGATTCAAGGGTTGGAAGGGTTTCAGGAAGCTTTCGAATCAGTTAGCATTTGTGAACGTTCAAATAAACGAAGAAAACCATGGCCCACAACCCCCACGTTCCTTGTTTGAGTAGAATTAAACTACCACACTCTGCAATTTTGCATTGATGTATAGCGTTAGCTAAATACTATCACGTGTGAAAGTAAAAGACGGTTCACTATCTGACGTTACCAAGTCGGTTAAGTGTTATATTTTAGGGAAAATACCCAATCATGATATATACTTGATATAAGCACTAAATTCCACTCTTTAGAAAGAAAGTGATTCGTTCTCAAACTGACACAGACCTGCCAACTTCTCCCCCGGTTTTACCGGGAGACTCCGGTAGTTCGCACGCCATAACCTCGCGGCAGTCAGATATGCATACAATACGGCGTACGAGTAGCTGCAACGAACGTGGAAATACAAGGGCAACTTTCAATGTGCATTTATTTAGCGAATAACGCAGCGTATACGACCGTACGATCGATTGAGTTGGCTATAAGGCTACATTTAGATGAAAATCTTCCAATCTCCCTAATTTTCCACTAATCTGGCTATTTTGTGCCCTGAAAAATTTAGATTTCCCTATTTTGGTCTGTTGACAATTGCGGAGGTTTTATCGGTCAAGTTGGCAGTGTATGTAGGCTACTAACTAATACTAGTAGTAACTCCAGCCGCAAATACCGTTCGGTGTTTGGAGGGTTTTAAGACTGAAAAGTAACAAAACCAGACTTTCACAAAAAAAAATTCATAATTACCGTTTGATAAAGGTTCACAAGTAGTGCTACAGAAGTACTACTTTGGAGGTAGGTAGGTAGTACTTCCATAGTGGTGTAACGCCTTGTGCTACGAGTACGCACGTGTAGTAGAGCTAATCAACCAGCCTTGTGCATGGTTAGCGTCACGTGACTGCTGAAAATCAGGATCTCAACATAGATAGTGCAGTTCGCCGAGTTTCCTAACCAAGGATATGTCTATTAACTATGGTCACATGAAATCCCTCTATAGACCTTATGCATATGATGTCACAATGGAGAAAGTGCTCCCTCTTTTGGAGGAAAATGGCGGAAAAGCGCGTATCATTGCACACCAATAAATGTAGACAGCTGATTTTTCAACCAATCGTATACGCGGGTAAGTCTACTATACGTGCGGCGAAATCCACGTCGTTCGTGCACGTGTGCTTCATTGTTTTCACCCAAAATGACGCCAGTGTGATGTCAATGCATAAGGTCTATAGGTACATACACGCATAGCTTGCAAACATCCAACCATGGAGCTACCACACGGACAAACACGAACCAAGTGACCGCAAAAACAAAACTTTAACCAGCGAACTGTATCAAAGTTATAAGGTGCTATATAAATAATGAAATTAATGTTTTTCATTCATGCGATAGTGTTAATAATTTCATTCGTTGAAAGATTTAACGTTCTATTCAACTCGGCTTCGCCTCGTTGAATGGAAAGTTTAATCTTTCAACTCATGAAATAATTCATACTATCGCACTCATAAACATTCGTTATTTGTAAACCAACACATTTACAAATTTCAGGCGCGGATCCAGACATTTCGAAAAGGGGGGAGGGGGGGGGGGCTGAAAGCCCCGTCGAATATTCTCCTAGAATAAGATTATGATAATTTTTGCGTATTTGTTATTGCTGATGTAGCAAAAAGGGGGGCTGAGCCCAGGAAAGCCCCCCCCCCTTGGTTCCGCGCCTGCATTTACGTTGGAGTAGATCATCTATATAGAAGGACTGTAGAATCACAAGACAGTCTAGCGATAATGTTATCAGGTGGCTTTATGTACAACTAACCCACTAGAGGCGGTCCATTTGAGAATACGTTCTTTGGTACCACTGTCGTCTGAATGTTTACTCCCTGTGGCATTTCACATGCTGTCGGAGAAGTTAGCAGGAAATCTGATCGTGCGAAGCGAATTATTCACGCTACTTTGTTAGGTAATACAGAAGGTTACATTTCAAACAAGTGACCTCCAAATGTGATCTGAATGCCACCGGCATTAAGCACTGCAGTCTTACAAAAGGGCAGATTGTCAAGTGTTCCTTTTTTAACTTTTAGCTGACATTGTTTGAGAAGGGCGCGATTGGTGCACTAAAAACTGCACAACGTATGTTTAGCAGGCCGGATGGATCACATCTGCGGATTGTAGCTTACTAAACGTTTTGCTCTGCAACGTCTGTGAGGAACGAGGAACATGTGATGCCCCCTTGTGACTCCATAAATACTTCGGAAATAATGGCTCTCCAAAAAAAAAGTTAATAATAACGATAATAAATCTTTCACCTTGCTTTGCAGGGGCGGTCTACACTAGCTGTGACGTAGTGGCGACTAGAGTAACCCGTGACGCAGTACTGCTGTTATTAAATTTATCTTTATTTAATGTGCGTACTGCCTTATCAACGTATTATTCTCTTTTGTGTTGCCAAATTTGCTTATTCTTTAAGTTCAAATATTTATGTAATTTGCTGTACCGTAACCAAGATTGTTTCTGCGAAAAAGAAAATAAAATACAAGCTCTTTCAAGGAGTAAGAAATGACAACCCAGATGTTAAACATTCGCACTTGTGAATCTACCAAAGGGCACAACAGTAGTGAAAAGAAGACATAGAAAAACGCATGGTAGTACCATAAAATTGTTTCGTGAATTTGTTGTCGGAACTGAAAGGTCAAATACCCAGCACTAAATGGTACGTTCTGTTGTCACGTTGAAATCGAGCATATATGTGATTCGGAAATGTTCATCCAAAAAATTCTGTTATACAGATAAAAAAGGGAAGCGAAGATAAAAAGATTGACAAACTGAACAAAAGCACTGATAAAAACGTGTGATGAGAGGGACTAAACTACATGGGAGACCGACGATTTCACCCGCACAACGCCACAACATTTTGCAAAAGTCCAGTAGCCTTAAAAAAAATATTTAAACTTAATGCAGCCTTCACGGGTGCCTATTTTTTGATAAATTAAACTAGTATTGCTACAGAACGTTTTGGTGGTCACGAAATGACATGAATTAGAGGGACGGCCTGCACAATACCCTGCTGTAAGCAGGCTATTGTTGAGTTTTATCAGCTACAAGTACAATTCTTAATATTTGCTTACCCCTAATGTTAATGTACAGTACACAGACGGAGTTTAATACAATACAATAGCCTGCCAACTCTCTAGCCAATCTCATTTCCGAGACAAAAATAACTTCATGATGATTAATGCACACGTCATCAGCATTGGTAAGGGGTGGAGTCAACATGAGCGACCGGTTGCTTCGCTAGAGCAGACAACTCTTTCACCTGTATACACGTTATGCTGTCCTTACCTGCTACCGTGTACATGTATATATATATATATATATATATATATATATAACTATATATATATAGATATCTATATATATATATATATATATATATATATATATATATATATATATATATATATATATATATATACAGCTAACAAGGCCTAGGAACCGTTATCGTCCTGTCCATGCGAGGGCCTATACACAGGCCAGTTTGTACAAACCGGCAAGGTATGGGACAACATCCTACGCCTAACGTTAGGCTTGACTTTTCGCTACAAGGATTAGCTCGATTTCAATCCATACATGATATTAACGTACCTTTTTAAAATGTCGTCGTACCTTCAGAAGTATTCCTATATGTTCATCGTCGCAGGCCGTTGATAGACATGAATAGTCAGTACCGTGAACACCATGTGACCTTCTTATGAATAATAATTTATCCCGCATTTTTGGGATTCGTGTAAATGAATATATACAGGAGGTGTATTATGATTTCTGGGAGAGCGCCATCTTTTGGAGGCCCGCTACAGAGTCTGCTCCGCAGGCTACCTGCACAAAGGTATGATAAAGAACTCAGATGCTGGCTTTTTCGCTGCCTGGTTTACAGCGGTAGGCAGGGCCGTCGCGACCGGGGGGGGTGTGGGGGGGTGTCTCACCCCCCAAAGTTCGTCAGAGCGACGATAGTCGGAAAATCTGAAATGCCAGTTGGAATTTCTGATATCTCAGTCTAGCACATTTTTCCGACTGAGCCTATGTCAACTTTGTATATATTTTCCAACTAGACCAAGTGAGAATAATACCAAACGTTATTTTCCTCACGTAAAATCAAATCAAAGCTGTCCTTTTTTGCGCAAATTCTTCTCAAACTCTCAAAATTTTCGCGCGCTCCGCGCGCTTCAAACCTTACCTCAGTGTTGTTCTTATTATCAATATCTTCCGATAGCAACTTTCGGAGAAGCACAACAGCAGAAGTTGAAAGCTGTTTACAAATAACCAGGTAAAAGACTGGCTTTTTGAGTGGCATGTTGGTTTGTTGGGCAACTGAAAGTATCTTGATGCAGATTCTGAATGCAGGTTTTATTATGGAAATCTTACTTCATGAAAATTTTGGCGCGCTTCGCGCGCATGCGTCACGATTTACAATCAATATCATGAACATTATTAAGGTAATTATACCAGACACAGTTCTGTGGGAGCTAGGGCGCTTTAGCCCCCCCCCCCTAAATTTTTCCGAGCCCCACAAAATTGGGCAAAATTTCATATAGACTAATATTGGTGAAGACATAGATATACTCAGAAAATATTCCAAACGTCTATTTATTAGGCCCGTAGCCAGTAAGTTCTGTAACGATTCTTTCTATAACTTCAAAAAAATTTCGCGCGCTACGCGCGCTTTCATCTATAGTTCTATCTAGTGGTAACGCCCCGTTTCAAGCGTATTGGATTTCAACGTTTCCACAAATGTTGTTCTTCCGTGTAGGCGTAACTCTAGAGAAACACATCGTTGCGAAGTTCTTTCCTCTTTTTCCTAACTTTTGGAAGATTCTTTCTTCAGCCTCGCCATCGTGGCAAACATATTTTGTAAGAAAAAGATCTTTCAGTTTCGTAGCAGATCCTTAATGGGTAAGATGAAGAATGTAATCCCGGCGACGACGACCATGCAGTCACCCGAACAAATTTCTTGGTTTTTGTCCAGATTCTTCAATAAAAGCCCAAACTTTTTCAGCTTTCCTTAATAAAAATTCAATATAACCCCAATTTTTTTCGGCGCGCTTCGCGCGCCTAATATTTTGAGTTCGGCAACCCATTGCATCTGTCGGGACTTAGAGTAGCTGGCCCCCAGTCAGGTCGCTCCCCCCCCATGTCGGCAAATCAAAGCACCACCCCTGGCTGAGCCTGCGTGCAGGTTTTTCATTTTGGCACTGAAGTATACCCCAAATTTCGGCGCGCTTCGCGCGCAATCCTTTCAATCCACGTTGTATCACTTATGAGCATTATAAGCACAACGTACCAGTGAACTTTTATAGCATAAACAAGGTGTGCATTCTGAAAACGCGCTTGTTAGTCCTAAACCCCTTTTGCTATACCTGTCTGGGAGGTCTAGTATCATTTTTCTGCACCTATACTCTTCCTCCCGCCCATTTCCCTCCCGCCCATTCCCCATTGCTGGAAGCTGTTCGTCTGGATTTTCGTTCAAAATTAGTAAAAATACGATAGATGTTAAGTGCTTAGCGTCATACTCTATATTATTATTTAGATGCCAGGTAATAAGCATTATGTTATTGCCCCCATTTTTTATAATTGATCCAGAGCTTCCAGGAGGCCTATACAGGTATATGCTAGCATTAGATGCCAGAATAGAAGGCATTAAAGTTGTCAAAGGGGGGGGGGGCTGCAGGAGGTTTGTTGACAACGTATTCTTCTCTTAGACAACATACTTTCTACTTTCACCTAACCAAATCTTAGTATTCACTAAATTATGGACATTTTCCAGCCATATATGATCAGTTCCAAAAGTATCCCAAGATAGCACCTAAGCAACCTTACCTTAGCAAAAATTTCTCAAAGGTGTCCCCCTCCCCTTAGGCCCCTCCCCCAGGACGACACCTTTATGAAGTGACAAAGGAAGGATCCCCACTGCTGTATCATACAAAAGTAACGCCCATAAAAACGAAAATGCAATTTACGGGCTGCTACTCATTTGGAAATAAAATCAAACCAGTCGGAACAAATTATAATTCATTTAATTATGGACATTTTCTAGCCATATATGATCAGCTTCAAAAATATCGCTAAGATAGCTACATTTTGCATCTAAGCAACCTTAAATTAACAAAAATTTCTCAAAGGGGAGGGGTCAACCCCTCCCCTTAGACCCTTTCCCCACGACGGCACCTTGATGTAGCGACAAAGGAAGGATCCCCACTGCTGTATGTAAAAGCAGGGCGCATAAAAATGGTGCAATTTACGCGCCACCATTCAGTTGGAAAAAATATCCGTCCAGTCGGAATTTGGGGCCTTCACACCCCCCAAACACATGACCCTAGCTACGGCCCTGGCGGTAGGCGTACTTTTTTTCTTAAAGATGCCCAACCGGCGGTAGCATACAAAGCAGGATACACAAACCTAGTCTGTGTGGTAGCATCACAGTTGAATGTATACATGCTGATTGCATTGAAACACTCAGCTGAGCTCTCCTTCTGTATTTTGTTCAAATCCTTTAGGTACGCATCAGGGCTGCAAAGCGCGTTTTTCGAAATTCCCAACTTTTGCGCCAAAAATTCCAAACAGTTAGCGAGGTTGACTTGCAAGTACCAAACGCTTTGTTTTGGAACTATGTACGAGACTTAAGCATAAGGAAAAGCCAAACATCATTGACTTCCGCGTCAATTAGCTCTCTCCGTCGATAAATGATCGTTCCAATGATCAAAATAACCCCCCAAAAATCATTCAAACTTAAAATTGTGTTATCTACCTCAGTCTACATCCCGAGTACCTGAACACTCATAATGTGATAATAACACTTCTGCACATATTCCTACACCCTTGGCTGTATCAGAAGTATATGATAGCAAAAGACAGGAGAATGGTCAACATATTAGACATAGAGATTGTGGCGAATCTTAAAACACGACACATACAATTCGCTTCGTGCACGAACAGGGGATATCACGTGATTAGATGTCACAAAGAGCTACCGTCAGTCACGGTTACTAGGATACCAAGCCATTTGTTTTTAAAAATCATTAATTATTACCGTTTATCCATTGAGAAGCATAATAAGCTGTTGTATTAGGAACTCAACTCAAAACCAGTTGACACTTTAGGCTCGGATCCAACATCTTTAGAGGGTGGGGGTGAGAGATTTCATACTTCCAGCAAGCGTAATTGTCTAAACGGACATTGAGGCGGTGACTCGCTCTTCATAATAAGGATATGTACGGCCAATCCTGGAATCAATCATATTGAGTCTTTCATGCTGTAATCAGCCAATGTGACTATCCTCCCTAGACTGCGGGTTACAGGGAATCAGCCTTGAGTTCGTGTGAGGTTCAGGAGAACGAGGGTGGGGATCTGAGGACAAAGTCCTGAAAACGTTGGGATATTTTAAAAGAGGAAACATTAAGACAAAGAAATTGATCATCATATAATGGCTTAGGATTTGAATAAAAACACACAGATCTCATGCCAACAATGTTCAAACAGCCTTTTAAAAGCCGACAGCCTCTCGATGAGATGATTTTAGGGGCTTCTGGGTAGAGAGTATGGTTGTTTTATACTTGCGACTTTGAACAATAACTATATTCAGTTTTTCCCCAATAAGGGAGTCCGTATCTTTAGTCTACTTTTCTTCTTTTTTAATATTGCAATCCCTCTGGCAGATTTTGGTACAATATCTGTGTTATGTCTAGCTCACCATAGTGTACACATTCTACCCACCGGCGTCTTAGCACCTTGGAACATTATCAGGGGATAGGTTGTTACAATACCAAAGCAGAGAGCCTCAACCATGGCACAAGATTAAACAGTAACAAGATTAAACTTCTAAGAACTCTTTCTCACAATGCGAGTAATGGCATTTCCCAACCCTTAAATGTTATAAGTAATGGAATTTCTTCTTAGTGAATAATCACCTTTTAAATTCCTTAACCCCCCTTCCCCTCCCCCAAGTAGTTTATCTAAAAGAAATTGCTACATTTATTGTGGGGGCAAAGCTACAGCGTAATATCGTTTTTGAGTTCTTTGTTGCGTATTATATTACACTAGTAGTTAAAGGCAGTCGTATTTTGATAAGAAATTTACTAAAACTGGTCAAAATCTGTCACAGGTGTAGATGGAACTGGTTCACCTGTAGGAACTGGTTGTTAATAATCACATATGGTTCATTAGAGCAAGCCAGGGTGTATTCTAACGTAGCAGCACGGCGTTAGCTCGTGGTAAGTAGTAAGGTTTAACGGTATGGGTGCCTTCAGATTCAGATTTATTTCTCATATGTTCGGTTTTAGGATACAGACAAGTTGTGAATTACTTCTTTCACTTGTTACATGCTATAAGTTACCGTACTGTCGGCCACATCGGGCGGGTGGGTGTCTATTGTTTAGTAAGCAGTCCATAAACTGTTGAAGAGGCTCTGACGTAGAGCCCTACTCGGATGGTTAGACGAGAAGTCTAAATAAGACCCGCGAAATACTTTGAATGAAATGTATGAACTGCAGAAAGTCCTAGAATGGAGCAGGTGACTAAAGCTTTGCGCTGACGAATAATCGATTAAAGTTAAAGAAAACTATCCAAATGCACGAGTTATTCGCGTCTTTTTGGTTTATGACTCCTCCCGAAAGATGTGGCTGTATTCGTCTTCAAATGGTGCACTCGGATGTGTTAAGGGCGTTATTTAAAACAATTTGGTCACTGGAACCCCTGAGCTTTGTCCTTGCATACAATTATTGTTATGAAACGGGCAGTTTATGTGAAACTAAGGTCCGTACACGCTACACTTACACAAATTGAAATCTTAAGTGGGTTTACAGTCTGGTTGTGCAATATGGCCAAAATTATTTCCGACTCGACTGTGATCCGACACTTGCTCTTCGTCGTGACCACGTCCATTACGAGTACAGTTTGGTTACACTTTTTCAGTGAATTTGTTGCCATTCAGGCAGAAAATATGTTTATTTGCCCACTCTTTCATATGCTGATAGGCCCACTCGAGTGTAAATATTTTGATTACAACTCCCTCATACAACAATGAACACAACAATGGATACTGTCTTTGATTACAATTAAGTTACGCATTCACCATGGCATATGGTGTTTATAATCTAGCCGGCCACGGGCAAGAAGAGAAATTCGGTCTTTTTTCCTTATTGTTTTGAAAGAGGACTCAAAAGATACAAAACGGTTAAATCTGCTCTTTATCAGTGTTGTAAACTTGCAAAAATTGTCGAAGTATTTGTTTTGAATGTTTGGGAGGAACACGTTTTCATTTATTGGAGTGCCACAGTGCCCACAGAAGAATTTGATTGTGAAAGATTCCATCACAACCTTGTTAATTACCGATACAAGAATCGGTAATTTAAGTCATGTGTGAAAAATGTGGCTTAAGCAGAACAAGCCGTCAGCCAACTCACCTGTGTAGACAGGAGATAATATTGCAAAAATTTGGTCACGTGACACCCGGGCAGACTTCTTCAGTAAATCGGGTGAAATCTGTGAAACACTGTAACCGTTTCGAACGCGTAATACTCGGGCACACCAAACATGACTTATGTTCGTCGTGGAGTTGGAGCAGTGGCGTCGCAATTGATTCAGGAAGAGATAAAGTGCGGCTGTCACTGACCCGACTGCGACTGCTATTCGGTTTTTTTTTTTTTTGTTTTGAAAGCCAAAGAAGAAGCTTCGTGAAATCAGCTTACGTTTGTACAAAATCAAAGTGGGGACTGTTAACAACGTGAGTGAATCGGGTAACAGTGCCGTCTACAGATGTAAAGCAAGCCGACAATCCGATTGGGACGTGACGATTGCGTGCCACGATTTTCTCCAGCTTATGCCCTAAGAGTAGTTTTGGTACTTGGAGTCGGATCGTTACAGCTTGCTTCGGCTTTATTGGCCCGTATCCCTAACGTGTTTACTACTTCACAACTATTTATTCCGTCAAACGCGTACAGTGTATTTCTTTATTCGTTTTCTATTTTCTTCTTCTTTTTAGATGCTATCGCGATGTAGTCTTTGCAGATAAAACACGGCGCGAAATGCAAAGTAAAGGAGCAACACTATGTGCATATTGAACACATATGGTAATTGCAAACAATTTGTCATTAATGTGTATATAGCGCAGCCGTTCCTTGGATAGGCCTGAGTGTTTGCACAAATTATCTGTTGGTAATCTAGAAAAAGTTGAAGGAATTGATCTTTTGGAGGGGGGATCGGTGAGTGTGGTGTTTAAAAAGATGGTGCATTTTATAAACTACAGATTCGTTTATTTGGGGACCAGCCAGGTCGCCTCTAACATAGTTTGTCCTTTTAGACTAAGTCGCCCCTCGCAAGGGCGCCTCCTAATTAGCAAACAAGTTCACCGTTTAACAGTCACACCTCAAAAAGTTCAACAAAGTTGCTCCCTGCCCAAAGTCGCCTCATAAGTTAAACAACATCGCCCTCTGGATAGTATCACAGTCATTTAGAAGACCTGGAACTTGGGGCCAGGCCCAGGGCCCCCAAATGCAGGGAGGTAGGGGTGGGGGATTAGAAGCATATAATGTAAGGCCAATGAAGTACTTTTCCTTTCTACTTTCCCTTTCTTCCAATATCAGTCTGCTTACAGTCACTCAAATACAGACCTATTTTCCGGTCATGTGGCAAACGATAACTTCCAAACATCCGCCTGCTACGTAACAGCAGAATTGCAGGGTACAAGAATGTAGCCTGGCATACATGAGTGGGGCAGCTTTTAAATTGTGATTTTTATTTCCCAGTTCTTCTTAATTTTTTAACCCTACTCAAGTCCCCAGGAAGTTATGTCAGCTTTCAACTTCTTTAAAACAGGTAGAAGCGAACAAACTTTGACAAGCATCATTCAAGCCAAGGACTGAAGCAAAACTTTGGTCGAAAGGTCTCTTTTTTAGAAAGTTGTCCGTCAGTATATGATACTTTCTCTGCAAAATTAGTAATTTTATTATTTCTACTGAGAAATAAATCGCCTTAAAATATTCGGGTTTTGCAAAAATCAAACTTGCGCATTGACAACAGGAAGGTCCATGCCACTAATTTTGTATTGTACATTTATATCAGTTACCGTGCACGACTTAATGTCATCTCGTGCTTTCTAAAAAGTGTCAATCCACTAAACATGTCATTTATCTAACACTATAGTTCCTCGAATGCTAAATCTCAGGCCCTCAAATTGGCGGAAGTTTCGGCAAAATAATGACTCATGTCTTTCAAGCAATGAGTGATGTTCTCTTTATTGGAATAAATAGGCGCTATGATTAAGGTGAGGTGAAGATACTGCTAACCGTGTTGACTGATACCGCGTGTCAATGAAATAAAAATAATTATGCGTTTACTACTTGACACCCATTTACCTGAAATGGTCCACGGTGGTTAATTTTAAAGATAGGCTATATTCAAAAGTTCCTTTTCTGATAAAATATTCCTTTTTCTTTTGAAATTACATTTTTACATGGTAATATATTTGAATAATGAATATTTAAACCTTACACTGCCACCTAATATGTCTTGATAGTGTTCATCAGTATACTAAACTCAGAGCACATACTGTCGAACGATACATTAGTTGATCTATTCAACTGGGCACAATCCCCACTGAGGGATAATATACTTTTAAGAGTCTCTTAAAGGATATTCTCAGAATTCAAGTTATATTAAATGAGTGTAAAAAAGTTTATTTAGGCCGTATTTAAGAAAAGAGGTAAATAACAATTAGGGATTTTTCGCTGTTAGATTCCCCCATTTGATCTAACATTTCATTTCTGATTTTGCAGTCTTATATCATTTTATTTATTTGTTACTCTACTTCAAGTACAGTAACAATTTCAAGTAAGCATACTTACAGGATAATGAGAAAGAGTGAAAGGGAGTGCAACTAAAGCCAAAGGGCTTATCAAGACTGCACTCCCTGAAATTTATAAACATAAAATAATACCACAAGGAAGAAAGGCAATGCAGACAATAAGATAGCCCATCCCCCATGAAGAGAAAATGATTAGCAGTAACAGTAGCTCCGTACATGACATCTTTTAAACATACGTAAACCCGTTTGAACTTTACATTCTATTTTGCATTGCTACAAATCGGTGCATTTGCGTTTAGTTGCGATTTTATATCGTTTGCTGCACCTCTATCAGAGCGTTAAATATACGAAAAACAGGACAATATACATTTTTAATTCTAGGTAAGATTTAGTATAGTTTCACGAACGAAAATTTTAGCGAAAACACAAACTTCGTGCAAGACGCTTCTTTCGTGCTGTCGGATGAGATACATGATTAAATGTCAAAACGAGCCATCCATAAAATACGGTAACTAGGACACCAAGCTTTTAGGTTTTTAAACTTATCATAAATTATTTTTATCATTAAATATAGAGCAATTGGGATGAAGCATAATGAGCTGTTGTGTCGGGATATTTGACTCGAAGGTTTCTCACAGTGCGTAAAGTCAAAATCTTTTAACAGAGTGGCAAATGGTAATGAAACAGTGCATCGATATCTTTCTATCTAAGAGTAATATTTCACATAGCTTTAAGTGACTATTAGTATGTACACATATATTCCTTAAAACTCCTACATCATTTGGAGTGCATGAGACGTACGGTACACTGGTTGCAGATACTACATAAACGAGCACCGAATGACATCATGACGTGACATGCAAATATGGAAGCATGGCCAGGCCCGTTGATGCACCTTCGATGCTTTAATATAAGGATTTCCCCTCAATGACATACCAGAAATGTAGTTGTATCAACCCTAATTCATATTGGGCAGCAAAAATGGGACTGTGATCCCAAAAAGCCTAATGCAAACCTTAACATAATCCGTCGTCCCCATTTATCGCTCCCTCCATCAATCAGTAAATGTTAACTTTGAGTAAGGTTAACAAAAGTTATCACATTGTGTTTTTTTATTTTGCTTTCTACTTAGTATGTATTGTTACGGCTTGTGGTCGCGAGTCAAACCAATAACAGCGAAAGATCACAGAAGAACGAGATCAAAATTCAACAACTTAATGATTATTTACAATCTCCTTATCTCACTTAAATTTACAATAATTAATTAGACTTACTCACAATCCTTTAATTAATATGTGCCTGGTCTGGTCCAAGGGCTGGTAGTGCATGTACGTTGACGATGGTACAGTAGTAGACCTGCAGCGTGCTGTAGCGTAGGAACTGGTTCCACGAGCGAATAACGACAAGGCTAGCGATGATGGATGATAACAATCTCAATACACAGCGTAGAAACGGCGTAAGGCAATTTGTCAGTGGCTGGCTTATGATATCTCAGCAGTATGATAGTCTGGTCTCGTTGATGTCTCTCGATGAAGTATTAGGGTATCTCTCCCACAACAACTGTTGAACTGCCTTTTATATGCTAGGCTTTTATTCGAGAACTCTCCAGAATTTAACAGAAACTTCTAGTGCCCACCGTCCAGCAATTACGAGAACGTTCCTTAATAGAAACTTCTAGAACACAGTTGAATATTCTAGTTGAATAACGACAATTGCAGTTTCTTAGAAGTGTTGCCAGGTCGCTGCTATAATTGGGACATAACGTAAACAGTTCTCACTTCTAGACAGTTCTAGAAAGGCTGCGTTGAAGTTGGATTCTCTGGAACTTTCCATTCGCTCGTCGATGGATTCAATCCGGTGTTCCTGACGGGTCGTCTTGTAACACTCCCCCCCTTGAAAAAGTTTTGGACGTCTCGGACAAAACTTAAGTTCAATATTTACAATGTATAACTTTACAGGAATAACTACAGTATGTATATTATGTAGTCCAATATTCAATGGAAGGTATAATCATAACATACAACTTGTCTTGCAAGGTGATGATAATACATGAATACAGTAACATCATCAATACACAGTGTGCCATAGTTAACACAAAATTTCAAAACTTACAGTGATATCTTCAACATACTGCATCAAATCAAATTCTCGACAAAGAGTCTGGTACAACATTGTCTTTCCCTTTAATGTGCTTAATATCTACATTATATGATTGCAGAAATAAACTCCACCTCATCAATCTTTGATTTTTGTTCTTCATCTTAGATAAAAATGTCAAAGGGTTATGATCAGTGTATACAGTGATAGGGAAACTAGTAGTTCCCAAATAAACATCAAAGTGTTGAAGACCAAGTATCAAAGCTAATGTCTCTTTTTCAATTGTTGAATAATTTTTCTGGTGTTTGTCAAATTTCTTAGAATAATAACAAACAGGGTGATCAACACCACGCTCATCAGCTTGAAGCAAAACTGCTCCCATGCCATTGTCACTGGCATCTACTGCCAACTTAAATTGTTTTTCAAAATCTGGAGCGATCAACACTGGTGAACTCATTAGTGCCTTTTTCAATAATTCAAATGCTGCTTGGCAATTATCCGTCCAATCAAACTTTTCATTTTTCTTTAACAATTTTGTCAGTGGTGCAGCAATGTCAGAGAAATTCGGACAAAAACGTCTGTAGTAACCAGCCATGCCTAGGAAGCGCATGAGCTGCCTTTTATCAGTTGGGGCAGGGAATTTGTCAATGCCCTCAACTTTGGCCTTAATTGGTCTAACTTTACCCTGACCAACCACATGCCCTAAGTACACCACATGGGCACAAGCAATCTCACTTTTGACCAAATTGACAGTCAAATTAGCTTTGGCAAGTTTGTCAAATAATGCCTTAACATGTTGTACATGTTCATCCCATGAGTTGCTGTACACAATAAGGTCATCAATATATACTTCACAATTTTCTAAATTTGACGTAAGGTTATTTACTAAGCGTTTAAAGGTCATTTGTGAATTTTTCATACCAAACGGCATAACCTTATACTGAAATAACCCATCTGGCGTCACGAATGCTGAGATTTTCCGAGCCCTCTCAGTGAGTGGTATCTCCCCGTACCCCTTTAGTAAGTCAAACTTTGACACATACGTAGCTTTCCCAATCCTATCAATGCAATCATCGATACGGGGTATCGGATAGGAATCCGTTCTTGTGACTGCATTCACCTTTCGGTAATCAGTACAAAATCTGTACCCACCGTCTGGCTTGGGGACCAATATACAAGGGGAAGACCATTCACTATTACTAGGTTCTATAATGTCATGGTCCAACATGTACCGAACCTCATCCCTGAGATGTTGTCGTTTTCGAGGGTTAACTCGGTAAGGATGCTGCTTGATTGGTGTGGCATCTCCCACATCAACATCATGTTCAATCAAATTTGTCCTAGTAGGATCATCTGAGAACAAGCATGCATATTCATAGATTAATGATTTCATTTCTGACTTTTCTTTGTGATCCAGATGACTTAATTTCTGGTCAAGATTTTTCAACACATCAGAATTTTGTAACTTAATACACATATCAGGAACATTATTAGCCTTGATCTCATCATTACTGAGTTCATAATCAGCATTGATAATACACACTTGATCACCTGTATCATTAGTGTTACTATTTACATCATGTATACTTTCATCCTTAGAAATGTCACAATCTTCTCTTTCATAATATCTCTTCATCATATTAATATGACATACTCTTTTAGATTTACGCTTGTCAGGTGTCAAAATGACGTAATCTGTGTCACTGACCTTTCTCTCAATGACATAAGGTCCTTGAAAGCGAGCTTGAAGTGGCTGACCAGAAACAGGCAAAAACACTAGCACCTTATCACCAGGCCTAAACTCTCTTTTCACAGTGGTCTTGTCATACCACGCTTTCATTTTCTTCTGAGAGTGTCTCAGATTTTCCTGAGCAAGTTCACATACTCCATGAAGACGATCTTTAAAGCGGGATACATAATCAAGTAGATGTATGTCTTCACCTGGATCTGATAACCACTTCTCCTTTAACAATTTCAATGGTCCACGAACTGTGTGTCCAAAGACAAGTTCAAATGGACTGAACCCAAGTGACTCTTGTATAGATTCCCTGGCAGCAAACATTACAAATGGAATGCCTTCATCCCAATCTTTCTCATTATCATGACAATATGTCTTTAACATATTCTTCAATGTTTGGTGAAACCTTTCTAAAGCCCCTTGGCTTTCCGGATGATAAGCCGAAGACTTAATTTGGTCTATGCCTAACTCATACAACATCTGCTGGAATACAGTTGACATGAAATTAGACCCTTGATCTGATTGGATCTCTTTTGGCAACCCAAACAATGTGAAAAATTTAAGTAAAGCTTGTAAGACTGTCCGAGCCTTAATATTCCTCAGAGGTATTGCCTCTGGAAACCTCGTAGAAGCACACATAATGGTTAATATATACTGATGCCCTGCCCTACTCTTAGGTAGGGGACCTACACAATCAATGATGACTCTACTAAACGGCTCTTCAAAAGCAGGAACTGGCTTTAAGGGTGCAGCCGGAATATTCTGATTCGGCTTCCCAACCATTTGACATGAGTGACAGGTCTTACAAAATTTGGCCACATCACTTTTAAGTTTTGGCCAATAAAAGTGATTTAGAATTCTGTGGTAAGTCTTATTGACTCCTAGGTGCCCTGCAAATGGCATTTCATGAGCAATACTCAGTATTTCCCTTCTATAGGTCCTAGGTACCACAATTTGATGGTAAATTCTCCACTCTTCATCTAATGGTGCATAAGGTGGTCGCCATTTACGCATCAAAATATTGTTTTTAACATAAAAGCAGACTGGGACGTCTTTAGATTCATCCTCAGTGAGTGCACCAGCTATTAATGGCTGAAGCTCTTCATCATGTTGTTGTTGGACTGACAACTGGTCTCTGTGGAGTGTGTCAGACATTTTTGATTTTTCCTGTTTTACCCCCTCACTATGTGTGGGGCCAGGAGACTCACAATCCTGACTATCATTAAGATTAGTCATAAAAGATTGGCTGAGATCATACCAAGAATCTTCACTTTCATGAATATTTTTACTAGAATCTTCTCCAGACTCTGACTCCTCCTTTGGGAGTGTTGTTCCATTTTTAGGAACTAATTCCTCAATTTTAGAGGGCAGATGATTAAGTTTATCATCCTTATTTTCAGAAATCATACCCTCATTTTTAGAGAGTGGATGTTCAAGATTATCATCCTTACATGATTCCCTACTTGTTCCACTTTTGGGAACTGTATCCTCACTTTTAGAGGGTGGATGTTTAAGATTATCATCCACGGCGAGCTTTTGTGACATAGCTCTAGTGACAGCACAGGCAGGGAATAAATTTGGAAATTCCTTTTCTAATTGCTCTGTGTTGTTATAATCACATGGTTTATCTGTCAAAATTGCATTGGCTACTACCTTTCCACCAGCTAGGTCATTGCCTAGCAGCAGAGATACCCCCTTTACAGGTAGAGTAGGTCTGACCCCTACTATGACCGACCCAGAAACTAAATCTGACTTCAAATTAATTTTGTGGAGAGGGACAGAAATAAATCCACACTCAACCCCCTGAATTAGTACATTTGCCCCTGTGGAAGTAGAGTCCGATAATGGCAAAACTCCATCAAGAAGCAACGACTGAGTTGCGCCTGTATCACGCAAAATTTTAATTTTGACGGGTGGATGAGCTGAATTCCCATCTAGGGAAATAAACCCCTCAGACACGAATGGAAGGTATTCTTCCTTAATTTTTTCGTTAGAATTAGGCCGTAAAGTCACGACTACCTCAGAAGAGTTCTCTACAATGGCTAAGGCATTAGAAGCTGTTTCAGTCTCCTTTAATTTTGCCAATGTGAAGCAATTTGCCATTGTGTGGCCCTTTTTGTGACAGAAACCACAAGTTATGTCTTTAAAGGCAGCTTTGTTTGAGCTGACCTGGTCGTTCTTTTGACGACTTGAATCTGGTTGTTTTTTACCAGAATTTGTTGGAGAGATAGAACCAGACTGAGATCCACTATTACCTGTTGTGCCACTATTATTGCCACTGTTGCCATATTTCTTATTTGGCCTACTAAACTGACCCTTGTTTTGAGTCTGACCCACTTTACCAAACTTATGGGTAAGTGCATACTGATCAGCCAAATTTGCCACTTCCTTTAATTTGTCAGCCTTATTTTCCTCAAGGTGAGTCTTAATGTCATCATTCACACACCGTTTGAATTCCTCGACCAGCATCAGTTGTCTTAAAGTGTCAAATGTGGAGACCTTTTTGGAAGCACACCATCTGTCGAAATGCCTTTCTTTTTGATAAGCAAACTCTACGTATGTTTGTGTATCCGCCTTACGATACTTTCTAAATTTTTGGCGATAAGCTTCAGGCACCAATTCATAGGCTTGTAATATGGCCTTTTTAACCTTATTATAATCCATGCTGTCCTCTATTGACAGAGCGGAATACACTTCTTGAGCCTTGCCTGTGAAATTACTCTGGATGAGTATGGACCATTTATCTCTTGGCCACTTTAGTTGCTCACCCAGCTTTTCGAAATGGTTAAAGAATTTCTCCACATTATCCTCCTGAAATTTGGGGACAAATTTTACGTGCTTAGAAACATCAAATACCCCAGTATCCAAGCCTGTCTTAGGGTCTGAGCCTTTTATGACCCCTAACTCTAGTTGCTTCAACCTAAATTCATGTTCTCTTGCTTTTTCCTCCCTTTGCATTTGCATTTCTCTTTCCTCTTTTTCCTTTTGCATTTGCATTTCTCTTTCCTCTCTTTCCCTTTCTCTTTCCTCTCTTTCCCTTTCTCTTTCCATTTCTTTTAATCTAATCTCCTTATTCATTTCCATTTCAAGCCTTTTCAGTTCAAATGTGTTGTCAGTTGGCACAGTGATAGCTGTTTCCAATACTGTACTAGGCAGGATACTTTCATCCACTAGATATTCTAGAACATATCTTTTAATCTCGTCTTTCCGCATTAAAGGCTGAAATTCAATGCCATAATGTTTTGCGACCTTTACAATCTCAGACTTCTTTAATGAATCTAGTTCCTCGACTGAGGGACTAGCCACGAATTTATCTAAGTTGAATGGCATTTTGAAATTGTATCAAACCTTCAACAAACAAATAAGTAGTCTGAGCAAACACAGTTGCTTATGATTCACAACAGAATTTCTCGAATTTTCTAGTATTTTCGTTCCCGGATGTTAGGCCACCAATTCTGTTACGGCTTGTGGTCGCGAGTCAAACCAATAACAGCGAAAGATCACAGAAGAACGAGATCAAAATTCAACAACTTAATGATTATTTACAATCTCCTTATCTCACTTAAATTTACAATAATTAATTAGACTTACTCACAATCCTTTAATTAATATGTGCCTGGTCTGGTCCAAGGGCTGGTAGTGCATGTACGTTGACGATGGTACAGTAGTAGACCTGCAGCGTGCTGTAGCGTAGGAACTGGTTCCACGAGCGAATAACGACAAGGCTAGCGATGATGGATGATAACAATCTCAATACACAGCGTAGAAACGGCGTAAGGCAATTTGTCAGTGGCTGGCTTATGATATCTCAGCAGTATGATAGTCTGGTCTCGTTGATGTCTCTCGATGAAGTATTAGGGTATCTCTCCCACAACAACTGTTGAACTGCCTTTTATATGCTAGGCTTTTATTCGAGAACTCTCCAGAATTTAACAGAAACTTCTAGTGCCCACCGTCCAGCAATTACGAGAACGTTCCTTAATAGAAACTTCTAGAACACAGTTGAATATTCTAGTTGAATAACGACAATTGCAGTTTCTTAGAAGTGTTGCCAGGTCGCTGCTATAATTGGGACATAACGTAAACAGTTCTCACTTCTAGACAGTTCTAGAAAGGCTGCGTTGAAGTTGGATTCTCTGGAACTTTCCATTCGCTCGTCGATGGATTCAATCCGGTGTTCCTGACGGGTCGTCTTGTAACAGTATCCAAAGCCATTTGGAGGTAGTGAAATGCCTTATTTTAAAGGCAACAAGTTTCGAAAATACAAGATTATCGTAGGCTTTGTCGCCCTCCCCCCAAACATGCTGTTGGCGTTGTCCCTGAAACCCACTAGAGAGCATTCGGTGGGTCCGTGGTCCCCAACGCATACAGGGGAGCGTTTCGCGTCACCACGATGACCCCAACGCCGCTCAGTCTTTCATGTTGGAGTTCACCTTTCAGTGACATATTCTGTTCCCATCTCCCCAATCACTCACCGCCTACAAAGATCTGGCGAAGACACTACTCAGAATTCATAATACTATAAAGCACATGGTTTTGTCAATCTTCACCACTACGTGTGCTTCTCGATGAACTACAGCCTGACTTTAGGAGCATACACGACAATTAAATGACAACACCTCCTGTAGTCTTGATGTAAACGGCAAACGATAAGACGGATAAATCAGGCGGAGTGTTCACTTATTAGCGTTATCACTCAGTGGCGTAGCTAGGATGTTCTGTTTGGGGGCTGGTTTCTGAGGGGATGGAGATTTTTGTGGGGGAAGCTCCCGTTTACTATCTAAGCGGAACGCCACCATAGGTTGGCGCGGAGCGTACCACGCAAATTTGTGATAAAACATCCCACATGGCCGGAAATGGCGCTTGCCAGGCTTGATAGTAGCCATCAAGAAGTGCAATTTTTGTGAACAAAATGTAAAGTTTGATTTTATTTTATTCTCAAAAGACATTTCTGTGAGGACGGGCTACAATCTTGGACAAAACTCGTTGGAACACCCCTGCACCCCCGCTCCCCCGTACAGTGTTGGAGGTAATAGTGTCAATTGGAGATGCACCGCTTTAGTTTGGACACAACATTGTACTGGGGGGACGGGGGTTTCGTAAATCGTGCGCAACACTGTACTGGAGGACGAGGGTTTCCTAAATCATGCACGACATCATATTGTACACGGTACAACGGTTGGAGGTGTTCCAACAGTTTTGTCCAAGATTGTAGCTCAGCTAGTCGGACGTTTGGTCCCAGGATTGCACGTTTGAATCAGTGGCGTATCCAGGATTTCTCTTACGTCGGCCATGGAGTTTTTTGTGATCGCCAGCTGGGGGGTCAAAGGGGGTGTCCCCTTCCCTTTGAAGACATTGAAAAATTAAGGTCTTCTTACATGCAGTTTGGTGCCACATATGCTACCTTTTGAAGTAAAATTTGTTTTAAAAAATTTATTTATAATTAGAAAGTAAAAATTACATCGACATCAGTGAGAGGGGCATGGCTCAATGGCCCACAGGGCCGGAAATGACACTTGCCAGGCTTGATTGCAGCCCATCAAGATGTGCAATTTTTGTGAAAATATCGTAAACTTTGATTTTATTTCATTCCCAAATACATTTCCGTGAGGACGGATTACTCAGCAGGCCGGACTTGGGGTCCGATGATTTCAAGTTTGAATCCCTGTTACCATCTAAGAGAAGCGCTACCACAGGTTGGCAGGGAGCGTTCCAAGAAAATTTGAGATTTTAATACATCCCAGATGGCCGGAAATGGCACTGCAAGGCTTGATTGCAGCCATCAAGATGTGCAATTTTGGTGGAGAAATGTAAACTTTGATTTTATTTTGTTCTCATACACACTGCGTTTGTCACAATCAATCCGAATCTCGTCAAAATTATTCAAAGTAGGTGTATTTGTTTTGCCCACATCGCCAGTGGGGGGCTCTTGGGGGGCGGCGATTGTGTGCTGGGAGGCCATTTACGTCGGTGAGACCGCCAATCGGTTCAGGACCCGATTTAACAACCATAAACATAGCATCAGAAACACCCCCCCCCCCCCGGCTTTCCAGTCGCTTCTCACTTCAATGCCCACAATCACTCTCCTAGAGATCTCCGTTGCATTATCGTCAAAGACAAGTTCCCAAACGCAGATAGCAGAAAGCTATACGAACAACAGTTAATTTTAAAGCTTAATTCTAATACAACAGGTCTCAACAAAGACTTGGCTTTCCTATCCCACAACTCTCTCAATAAGCTAGTCCCTTCTACTCTGTAAGTTCATGTATCATTTCTGACGAAGATCTCAGGGAGATCGAAACGTAAATACACCTGCGTGCTACTAATACTTGTTGGATTTCAGTGTTATCTCTTGCTGTTATTCCTATATATATATCTATATATATATATATATATATATATATATATATATATATATATATATATATATATAGGTAAAAATGTAGTAGTAAATAGTGCTAAAAGTTTGTGAAAAATTCCACGACGTTTCGGGTTTAAACCCTTCATCAGGTGGCAAAAATGCACCCGAAACGTCGTGGAATTTTTCACAAACTTTTAGCACTATTTACTACTACATTTTTACCTACCTACTTCATAAGTGCTACGCAGTACTTTGACCCTATATATATATATATATATATATATATATATATATATATATATATATATATATATATATATATATATATATATATATATATATATATATATATATATTTACTTTAGACATTACATGTAGACCTGCCATTATAGTACAAGCTAAGATATATTAAACAAATGATCACGTTGTGATATTTGTAATATGATTAGCCTCGCGCATGTTATTTACAGAGTGCAACGGTAATGCTGGACTTAGATCCCCATGAATTTTGCAGACACTTCAGAGCTTCGGGCAGTCTGGGGGGGGGGGGGTATTAGTTACACAGCCCATTAGCCATATGGATTATCATTCTCAACTACAAGCAGTTTTACACGGGTGTCACTTACTCAGATTAGCATAGGTACAGTTATCTACAAGAAAAACTGCGACGAGCATGTAGCCTAAACGTATCGTGTATCTCATAGGAGGAGATGATTTCCTATCCTTGTCTAAATTGGAGATGCCGTTGGCCCAAGAGCGGTCTTATATGACTGTCAAATGACCCGTTATACGCAAAAGGTTCTTCACCTGTATTTTAAAGTTAACGGTTTCTGTTGATTTAAAATGGACAAACCAAACAGTCAATCAAAGTTGTATTGAGACTACTGACTAGTGGCCTATTTACACAGTGGATAGACTTTCGTTCTGAGTTAGAGCAATTCCCCTTCCCCTTTGAAAAATTTGTCTCGAAACGGTATTAAAGTCCAAAACAGTGCTATCATTTCCTCGTTTTCAGGTGTCTTCATGCTGGAAATTTTCGTCATTTTAAGAAAACAATCCAGAAAACCAACATTTTGTGGGTTCTTGGCAAAGCTGTAACATGTTGTGACACAATCATAGAAACAACAAAATAAAATAGATGGATCTCATTTTATATAAATAGATGAAGCCGCTTTGCCTGTTTCTTCTGTCTTTTACTCCAGTTTTATGGAGCAGCGAATGGCTGATATGGTTGTAATTATTTTTAAACTTGAAGATAGGCAGCTCATGACTGGGTGCTTGAAATGGTTTTGGAAGAGCTATTGAAGACTATATGGGGCATAACTGTTATACATATTAATAACCTTACTCCTACTGTACTATCCGGAGCGGACCATTAATATTGCCAAGGGACTGGGTCCGAACCTCCCAGAATACGCACTTGATTTTGCCCCACCAAACCAAATTCTTTAGAGCCACCCATGGTTGTGAAGGTTCTGAAAATTACCACAAAGAGACGATTTCATGAAAAGTGTAACCTTCACGCTACTACCTGCCAAGAAGAGTACTACCTGCCAAAAAGGGCGGCTTTAGAGTTAACCTGCGGAGCAGACTCTGTAGCAGCCTTCCAAAAGATGGAGCCCTCTCAGAAATCATAATACATCCCGTACATATTCTATAAAGAGTCTGCAAACCTTCGTCCAGTTCTCATTTTCAGGAATCCCCAAAATGTGGGATAGATTATTATTCATCAGAAGGTCACATGGTGTTCACGGTACTGATTATTCATACATATCACCGGCCTGCGACTATGCACATATACGAATACTTGTGAAGGTACGGTGACATCTTAAAAGGGTACGTAATTATCATGTATGGGCTAAAAATTGAGCTATTCCTTGCAGTGAAAAGTCAAGCATAACGTTAGGCGTAGGATATTGTCCCAGATCTTGCCGGTTTGTACAAACTAGCCTGTATATAGGCCCCCATGGACAAGACGGCAGCGTTCCTTGCTAGCTGTGTTTGTATGTATGTACATGGTAGCAGCTAAGCCAATAACTATACAGTGGTAGCCGCACTGCACTGCATCATGTGTATACAAGTGAAAAGAATTGTCTGCTGTAGCGAAGCAACCGGTCGCTAATGTTGACTCCATGCCTTACCAACGCTGATGACGTGGGCATTAATTATCATGAAGTTATTTTTGTCCCGGAAATGAGATTGGCTAGAAAGTTGGCAGGCTATTGTATTGATTTAAAAATCGTCTGTATACTGTACATTAACATTAGGTAAACAAATATTAAGAATTGTACTTTTAGCTGATACAACTCAACAATAGCCTGCCTACAGCAGGCTACTCTAGAGTCGAATTCCTCCAAGCCTATTGTACAATTAATGATATGAAAGACCTCTGCAAATAATATTTCTTTGTCAGTCTAATTCTAATGTACGATTAAGGAGTTTCTTTTGCATATTGAAATATTATCTTGGTTCATCATCGAGGATTGATAAATTCAAAATGTAACCATACCGAATATATTACTTTCTCCCTTTAAAAATTAGAGAGGGGGGATTCGAAATATTTCACTAGACAATGTCACCATTTATATGATATTATTTATACATACCTAAAACTTTTTCAACCTTATATTATTTTGTTCACAATGATTTATACATTTTCTCATATCTTTAGCGCCTAAAATCTATCCTTCGGTGTGCCGTTATAAGGGTTTTGAATATATACATAACAAATACAATAAAACTAGCTAAGATATTAAAGTTGCCCGAACGAAAGATCTAGCAACAATGATATTTTTGTGCACGTCGTGTCTCTTGTCCAATTGGACAATATTCATGGTTAAATGTTAGATTGAGCGACCATCCAAATCGTAACTAGGTTACCGAACTTTGGTTGTTTAAACGCCAATCATCAATTATTCCTTGTCATTAAATATGCAACAATTAGCTAGTAGGGTAATGAGCTGTGTGGCAAGATATTTGATGTGAAGGTTTCTTGTTGTTTGACTCACATTGACAACTTTAACTAATGTTTATCACAAAAACCTACAAACATATGTTTGAAGGATGAAAGGCACACAGTTCGCAACTACATAAACAAGAAGTGTGGCAACATATGTCACGCACAATGAAGACGAAATACTTCGGGCATGTATAATATGGTAATATCTGAAAACGACTGGCAATATGTGTATAGCGCAACCTCTTCTCATAAAATAGCGCTTCCTTGTGTTTAACTTAGAAAAGCAGAAAAATACATTCTGGGTTAATATTCTTAGATGAAGATAATGGATTGTTCTTCTGCATCGTTCGGACTATAAATACAAAATTGTGATACAACACGAAACTGGAAAGATGCGGCATACGCATCAGGTCTCTTCACAAGCAACAACGTTAATCACTGTACCAAAACATATACTATATAATAGTAATATAAGAACTTGGAACGTATCAAGGCCCTATTCTTATTCAAATAAGAACATTCAAATCATCAGTAAACTTCACAAAACATTATACCGCGTTCATACTAAATGAATTGGGCATCCATAACGACAGGTAAACGAATCGGCTTTGACGCATTGACCAACTGTGATATTATCATCAGCTTTGATTACACCAAACGTTTGCATGAATTGCTTTTACCTTTTAGGCTATCATTATTTCTTACTCTTTCGTCGTTTTTTATATTTATTGATAGAAGACAACAAATTCTGACAATAAACCAGCCCCTGAATTTAATTATTCTCACATTGTTCAACAGGCTACTGGTGTCGTGATAGTTAGCCCTTGTCTTGATACAGAATATTTTTTAAACGTGCCACCATCCGTGTCGTCATATATTGGCACTGGTACTTATACTAACTCTTAGTTAACCCCTTGAAAATGACACAGAACACTGCTACAAGGCAGGTTCTACTCCTTAAATACTGGTTCTTACTCTAACAGCTTCTTTGAGACTACGCCTATTACCGTAGCTACATATTGATTCTGGTATACTTATCCTTACTCGTAGTTAATTGTTTTGAACTTCAAAATAATACAGGACACATGTGCGAGATTTGTTTTATCAGATATCTATAGAGATTGTATAGCCTAATGCTTTAAATGATCTACATTTTCACGCAGTGGGCTTGTTGTACACTTTAAAATGATCCTTTGAATATGATAAACATCATCCTTCTGAAAACAATGTTGTTATTTTATCCAAACATGGCTTCGTACACAATCAATAGGAAGGACATGAATCCAAATCACAATCAAGGAGGATACAACAAAATTTATGAAATACAGAGAAATCATAAGAAGGACAGAAACCTAGTGAGCCAAAGTTCCCAGAGAGGAATATAACACGGTGAATTTCCCCCAAAGAGTTGACTGGAAAACCGTCTCTGTTGGGATAGATGATTTAAGACCAAATTTCACGATCTTGATTTATAGCCCTTTGCTTGTCATTACGAAGTACCTGTATGTAAGTCAATACGAAGATAAGGTGTCTAATAACTGGTGGTTTTTGCAAGCATGCTTTGTTTGAATTCAAGCCTATTAAATAATTAGACGATAGTAAGATACTCAGCTACGATATTCTTTTGCTGACAGCTTTGAAAATAACCCAACCCCATAGTTTCCAAGCATTTACCTGCTAGCTTGACATCGGAGCCTCCTAAACACCATAGAAAGCATAGCTCCTGACCCCAAAAGACTTTACACCTTCGCTAATTGTGGACTTCGGATTTTTTGTTTACAAAAGAGGGCCCCGCAAGCATGGGCGTTCGCAGAAAAAAAAAATCAGGAAGCAAAACTTTTATTGATCAGATCGGCAGTCCCGTAGTTAAAGTAACCCTTGGAGTATCCACATTAATGTAGGATTGTCGCTGGCCTGGGGAGGGGTGTAAGAGGAGGGGTGCCCTCCTCCCCTTTGAAAAGTTTTTGCCTTTTTTATGGAGCCTAGATGCAAAATGGTGCGAGATTTTCGACTTTTGTCAGAATTAGTCTTGAAAGTTTTGTTATTTTCTCTTCACGTTTTTTTAGTTTTTGTTGGGGGGAGGGGGGCAAGTGTCCCCCTTGCTCCAACGTGAGGACGCCCATGTCCGAAAGGCTTTAGTCGAAATTACACAATGGGGACCTAAAATCAGACCAACGGGCCAAACTAGATATTACAATGCATGTACATACATACATATACAGCGCTTTCCCCTAAAAGGCTCAAAGCCCTTTACAAAGGCAATAGCTACAATACAAAAAGATAATAGAAAAGACAATAGCTTTCTCAAAGAAACATAAACAAATATGCCTTTGCTCCAACATGCGAACGACCATTTCCGCAATGCTTTCGTCTAAATTAAACAATGGAGACCTAGAATCAGACCTATTGGCCAAACTAGATACTTACAATGCATTACATATATGCATACATTGAAAGTTCTTGAAAAGGCCTTTCCCCTAAAAGGCCCAAAGCGCTTTACAAAGGAAATAGCCACAACACAAAAACATAATAGAAAAAGACAATAGCTATCTCAACGAAACATAAAAATATGTCTTCAAACAAAACTTAAGGCATTCAGCAGTAAGAAAATTTCCAACCTCACGAGGTAGGCGACTGTATGTATTAGCAGCAAAGACTGCGAAAGAGCGGTCCCCATAGCTTACACGGGTTTTTGGAACTCGCAGAAACTTCTCACTGGCGGATCTCAGTCCAGGTCTAGGTTTAGTTTGTGCTTGAACCAATTCTTCAATGTAGGGGGTGTAACCATTCATGGCATTATTTAATATCAGCAAGACTTGAACTGGACACGAGCTTCAACAGGGAGCCAATTTTAAGATCTTAACAATGGGGTGACATGAGTAGGTTTGGGACACCTAGAAACAATGCATTGTACATACAACAGTGTAACAAATATCATGAGAATAATACAAAGATTTGATCTCCACAAGTCTTTAAATATTACAGCAGTACGGATTATAATAAAAAAGAGTAAAGAATTGGTGCAAAAAATACGTCAGTGAATTTCAGATAAAGCTGACATTCATGCTGTTGAAATACCAATAAAGATCAGATTTCCCGATGGGACGTCAAAGGAGAAATGCAGTCACCCCAACCAGAATAAGTAAACCCCGTCATACTAGTTCATGACTGGCTCTTTTGATCACGTGACAATACTTATTTTCCTGAATTGTTAAATTCATGGCGAATTACTCGTTACTTTACCTTTTGTTTTTAATAGAAATGTTCAAAAACATCTTTAGTGATACTTGAAAGGTAAATAGGAGGAGATTTGTAATAGCTTGCTGATTTTTCAAGGAACTTTTGGAGCGAACGCCTAGTGCCTTTAAAGAGGTAACTAGATGGAACAAGAATTTTATAGACCCATTACCGGACTGTAGCCAACGATGTAGTCTTCAAAATGTTACGTGACGTATACTATTCTTCACGGAGAAAAACTAACGGCAGTGTTATCAGGGTGTAATATGTGCAACATGGACCAAGACACTGTATCTTTACGCAAAGAAAAAAGCTTGTTCCATACAGTATGATCTGTCTAACATGGAAACTGAGATTCACTCTGAATGCCATATTCCTGCATTTTCTATTTTACAGGCTTCTGACAAACACCCGCGAGGTGTGTACGCGGTTTACAGCCGTAGACCGAAGACTGACTGCGAAATGGGTTTGCCAAGTTATGGCGTTATAGACATAATAACGCGTAAAGTTAAGGACAGATTTTGTTATGATTTTAACTTGAAAGTGGAAGTGGAGTACCAATAGGGTGAAAGAGTTATCATGTGATATTTAGGAAATACCATCACTAGCAGAACGCTGTACCCTTCATATTAGGACAAGTAAAAGGATATTACGTGTACAAAATCTGAACGATAGGTTAGTGTTAGGACAGTCCCCTTGTTCATAGCTTGCTGCCTTGTTTACTACCATTTAACACTTGTGGGATAAATACGATAGGGAGTAGGAAAGAGAAAGACGTTTCAGAAAGTATCGGTTCATTTGCTGCATCCAATGATCAAATTTATTATTTTCGTTTGGGGCTGACATTGGAGAGGATCTTTCTCCCACTAGCTTTTTCGTTCATTGATGATACTATTCTTTTTGGATTGATAAGCATCGAAATTGATATTTGAAAATAATATAAATTTTTGTATTGTAGCTACTGCCTGCTAGCTAAAAAATATTTTTTTTCTTAATATAGGCTATAAAAGTAAAGTGTTCACTTAAGTCCTTGTATTCAGTTAAGATAGTTTAAGCCATGCACGGTTTCACACAGCTCACGTTTCTTTTAATCATCGTTAAAATGTAAGTATGATTTGAAAACACCTCAATGCATTTCTTGATAAAATAATTGCACTTGAAGTTGTGAACTTTCCCTAGCTTTGGACTAGCGGTGCAGAATTTGTGACAAAGGAAGTAACTAAACTCGAAAACTGCAAACTACCTGGATTAACTTATGCTTGTAACGTTTAATTGTATTTGATCGTTCTAATAGTGTTGTCATCAGACAACTTGATACACTTTAAAAGCGTCAGGTTCAGATTGAACCAATTCCGATAAAATGGACACTGAACAGAAAGCTGGTCAAATATTTTACTAAATTTGGTTCATTTTGAACAGAAAATAGTTAGTTATTAACCGACACTAGTCAAATATTTAATCTTTTTTTCAGTTAAGTGCCTATTTGATCCGTTTTCCGTTTAGTTGGAACCGGACGATTTTAGTGTGTATGCAATGAACACGTCAACGTGCAATACGGCTTACAATGTTTGTGTTTAAGATGTTGCATCTTCCAATGTTCTATTATTAATCCAATGAAGGCCTTGTTTGATGTTTTCAGTCGTTCATTATTGTATATTCATTATTGCTATAGTATTTGCAAACTGACTATATTTAGTTCACGTGGGAAATACTCAAATGCTTCTACTTGCTCCACCAATCATATCCACCTTTCAAGGAAGGCATTTTCTGTTTCACCGTGATGTTCGGACTGCGGTGAGGGTTATTCAAAAAGATTTAACCTTGAGCTTGCGGTGAATTAATATATACAACCATGTGTTAATCAATGTACGACAGCATTAGTAATCGTAAACGAACGCGTGTCTGGATTTATCTGCGGACGATAGCTGTGGTGTATCTAATTAGAGGTGAGCCCGAGCTTCTCTGTAAAATGCCCTAATCTATCCATAAAATCATGAAAAGTGATCCCTGTTCTCAATTTTTTTTTATACATCCGCTAACCATATATTGCGGAATGAGAATGGAAACAACCCAAAAGCGTCAACCGGAATACAGGCCGGTGACCATGCTCCATGTCCGCTGTTATCCCCACCTTAACCGTGTTAGCTCTGAGTCACCTATATTAACTTTGCCACGACCTATATAAACAACATATCTATCGACTCACCCTCTGAATATCCCACGAGGGACAACATCAGAAAGACCATCGATAATTCCATTTTAATCCACTTGCAAAGTGTACGTTGTGGTCAGAAAACTGAGATTTTGTATCCAAATGGTATTGTACACGTCACAGTATTCCACTTGATAGTTTTATATACAAATGTACAACTTAGTAAGTAATATCCAAAGTAAATCCTTTACATCAAAAACAATAAGCACAAAAACACATGAAGATGAAAACAAGTTTAAAGTGCGGTAGGGAATCAGTAAGCTCAGTACGGAACAACTGTTAAAAATTGAAACGTGGGTTATAGTGAGCATCATTGTTTTTATATTCTCAAGTTCACATGATTTATTCAAATATATTTGCTTTATTAATGCAAAATTCATATAGTTGGAAAGAACAGCTCAATGCTAGGTTACCATAGGTACAGTATATAATAAAATTCGTATTCTTACTGATATCAAACTTATTGTATGCGAACAGCAATACCATGACAGGTACACATTCTATGCTAGGCAATTTTTGGTAAAACAGAAACGGAAGTTAAATTTGGTTGAAAAATGTTTTTTGATCCGTTAGATAACACCAGTTGCCCTCAAATAAGTTTATTTTTTAAATTAGTGAAAGAGTGAAGGAATTCCCCTTCTTCTTAAGTTGCATTTTTTCTTCCTTAAATCACGCCTTTGCAGAAGATCGTTAAATGTGATCCATTGACTGCTGAATAAAGAGAAAATGTTTAAGATGGTATTGTCACTACTTGTTGTTAGTATATTTTTGGCAGCAGATTGTTCTATATCAGGATAGAAACGTATCAGTCGGCACGGTGACACGTCACGTTGACAAGCTAGGTTCTTTGATCATCCTTGAACGTCAGTACACCTATAGCAAAAACATGGTACCTGAAACACGGTGCCGTACACTGGAGAAACTCTCATTATGTAACAAAACTTCGTTTCTACAGCTCGAAGTAGTAAGCCGTTTACCCCAACACGCTTATATCATTGTTTTCAGGTCCATATATCGGTAGAATAAAAGCATTGCTGGATTCAACTTTATTTAATTTGCATATTTGGCCCTTTTTCTCGTCGTTGATTTCAACTACAAATAAAGCCAACCCCTACAGAAAGTCATATTTGACACACTTTTAGAAATATCTTGTCTTTCGTTCTCTTTTATATTTTTCTTTTTCTTTTTTCCCTCTTTTATCATTTCGCTACGCAGGCTGAATTCCCGGCCCTTAGTCCCTCCCCAACCCCACCCTCAAGTATCAAGCCTTTATAGTGGGGGGGAGGGGTGGTTGAAGCAAAAGTGTGATGGTACCAGTCCCTAGGTCCAACGAAATATTACGTTCACTTGTATAAAATTAGCATTGTCAAAGTCAATTTATTTATGCGCGTTTTACCAAGAAACCAATTAAGTTCCCTACAACGTATGGAGTAGGTGTCACCCTAAAAATTGCCAAATAGTTTTCCCCGAGTTTACCAGTATTTAGATGAGTCGGTACCCCGTGTATTTTTGAAAATGACATGTCGTTAAGCTGTAGTTACTATGGAATTGTGAATGTGTCTACACTGCCGCGGGATCTAGATGTGAATCACTTGTTTTGTTGTTTGTTACAGTGTATCCTCACAATAGGTGGAAATGTAATGATCTGCATTTGAAAAAAATATTGTAGCTAAACATTTTGCCTCCGAGAACCTCCGTGTGCGGGGTCGGAAAGACACGTATTTCTCTCTGTTTGGAAAACACTGAAAATTGTATCAATGTTGCAGGCGTTGACCTAGGAGCATATACTTGGTATGGGGTGCAGAAAACATATTTGTGGATAAGCTGGGGTCACCTTCATTTCTTAGAATTTCGTGACAGACCTATACGAAATGTTCCATGTTATCCGGTGACCCTCATGACGTTGTAAGGGGTCTGAGGGGATAGCGAGCAGCCTGTTGGAAGGACATTAACTGTCAAAATTAGGGAGCCTGCTACAAACAGTATACAGCAGTTCATTGTGTATGTATCCGTTTTACTTTGCGTATTATCTCTCCTCACTTATGGCTATTGCAGGGGCGTAATGGGTTTTATGGCTTTATTGTGCCTGTGCTTATGACGTCATCTGTCATAGGAAGAGGATGTTAGGCTTATTGCAGGACAGGCTCTACGGTATACAAGTAAAAGAGATTGCATGCGTGCGTTTAAAATGATGAGTTTTGCGATATAAAAGTATGTTAACAAAATTTGATGTATGAACTTAAAGAATGTAGTCAATATAAGATGTTATCGTTTGAGATGAGATTGTAATGGGGAGATTGTGGAACTAACTAATGAAATTTGAATAAGTGATAATTTGAATAATCATATTGTGCTGTGGACACGGCCAGACTCATATGGTGTGGATTTTACGATAAGTCATTCAAATTCCGAGTATAAATTAGTGACAGTTGTATTACTAGGTATTGAAAAAAGTTTACCGCTGCACTATAAAATCTAATTTTGCCACAAGCAGTAACCGCATTAAACCGGGAAGTGTTGTGTGGTGCATATCGTCACCCTCGTATAGGATTCAAGCACAGTGCTCTACATAGTACATCCTGGAGTTTTTAGCTGTGTTTTACCTCCCGGCTTTGTTGAACGGACTTCAAAAGTGGTGTGTTTTATTTGCTCTAGTTCTTAGCAGACTTACGCAGAGATAGTTGCATGCCGATAATTTGTTTTTTAAAAGAAAATTTTTATCGGATTTTTGACAATTGTATTCCACTCAAATAAAATCCCTACTTCGGATAACAATTCAATGGAAAATGCCGTGTTTACAAAGGCTCAACATTGCTGATACAAAAAATAACTCTTACTAAGACTTATTTTAATTTATTACAAAAACCATCAATGTTTCATTATTTCAAAGTTCGAAGGTTTGGGTGAATAAATCATCATGCATATGGAAAAGTTCATTGCATCTGCTCACATCGCTGCAATCGATTACCTTAACACGTAAAATCCTATCAAAAATTTCGTACGTTTGATATAGTTTTTCCCTCTAATTCAAAGGTCATATGTTGTATTCAACCAGCTCGCCGGGCATTTGATTGAATACTTTGTTTTCTTTCCAGTGATGTAGGTTTTAATTCCATTTTTCGGGAAGTTCTCGTAAATTAAGAAAATTTAAGACCCTGTTTCTGCCTATAATCACCCCCTTTTAAAGGCAAAAAGCAGTGTCAGACACGGTTTTGTCGCACTTTTGCCAGTGCTATCAACAGCAAGTGTGCGCTGCTTAGTCATCTTGCATAGTAAAACAAAGACCATTTTGTTTTCCTTCTGATGACATAGGACAGGTTACCATTGGTGGAGCGGAACATCTCCTAAAATGCCTTCCAATCAAGGGACTTTTTCTGAAAATTTTGCCCTCATGAATATCGATCTCGGTGACCTATCACCTGTTACATAATAGGTTAGCTAAGCTCACACACACGCGCTGTTGGTGTTCACTCATGAGTCAAAGTAAATAATCTAGTCGATATCCGCTGCGCTGTGTGTGTGCGTGTGTGTGTGCCGTAGCGATGAGGACTTTCTGCAAGCAGGAGGGCAAAAGTTTTCAATATGTTATCGACAACAAATCAGTAAATTTACTTTGGTGAGAAACTTTTTTCATGTTTGAAAGGCATAAATATGTTCCGAACAACACACGTGATGTCTGGCTTATTTCAGTCAGGGATGACAGAGAAGCTATAAACATCCCCGTATGGGAGGTCTAGCACACCGTAGGGAAAAAATAAAATTTTGGGGAAATCAAAAATGGCATATTATATGATGCTTATTATCATACAAACTCGTCCAAACAACAAGCCAAAAGGGATGCCAAATTTTGTGCCCTGGTCGACTGGCGTCTTAGGTATGCTATACCTAGAACAGTAGTTAATGATAACGTCTCTTTTAAGATCGGATTCTTGTAGGCTGTCTGATAGGACGTTTTGTTACTAGGGACCCACGCATGTTATATACACAAATGTAGTGAAAGAGTTTTGTTTCAGACTGAGAGTCACTGTGACCTATGTTTCTCAATGTCAAACTTTTCAGGAGTAATAGTAGAGGGGGAGTTGGCTATTTCACCGTCAGTTTACACTATCAGGGGCGTAGATTTCTTTTCAACTTTTTGGGGGGATGGGGTGAACTATCGCAAATGTGGAAAATGTGCACGCGAAGCGTGCACGGCGAGCGCGAAGCGGGTGGGGTCCAGGGGACCGCCTTACGGCCCCTGGTGTAGTCCAGGGGCAAAGCCCCGGGGGGGGGTAGGGGCAAAGTCCCCGGAAGCTCATGGGTTTTAATGTCTCAGAAGTGTCAGAGGAAGACTGTTTTAAGGGGTTAATTTTAGTGGTAATGTTCTTCATTAGGCTATTGGTATATTCATACATTTAGGAAATGCCATTTTGAGCACAAAACTCGTTGATAAGCTGCACTGGATTGAAATTACTCAAGAGCATCAATGTCCTGTTAAGCTTAAAAAGGCAGGGATCAACATATAGGGTCATCCCAGACAACTAGATTTTGAATTCGGAGATCATTACAAGACCTGCAAATTTGCTGGAGATCAGTGGCGTCGCAAGGTTTTTTGTGATTGGGGCACCATAGATGATGTCGTAATAATACCTCAGTTCCCAGCAGTCTGCGTAAAGTACACCTTTATTTTTCATGCGTTCCTGCATTTGCATGCAGCAGTTTTGATCTTTCGTTTGTCACTACATAAAGGTGTCGCCCTGGGGAAGGGGTTCCCCCTCCCCTTTAAGAATCTTTTTTTATTAATTTAAGGTGTTTTAGGCGTGACCGGACAACTCCCATCCGGATAATTCCCGGCCGGACAACTCCCCCCGGGCAATTGCCAACCCGGACAATTCCCACCCGGGCAATTCCCACCCGGACAATTCCTACTCCGGACAATTGCCAACCCGGAAAATCCCACCCGGACAATTCCCACCCGGATAATTGCCACCTCGTACAATTGCCAACCCGGACAATTCCCACCCGGACAATTGCCAACCCGGACAATTGCCATCCCGGACAATTCCCACCTAGGATAATTCCCATCCAATACAATTCCCACCCTCACAATTCCCCATCCCGAATGGCTCCCAACCATGGCTATTGCCCGGAAAAATGCGAAGGACAATTCACCCAATAAAATTGCCTTAGACTGTGTGACCTAGAATGCAGGCTGAATGTTATTTAGGATATAAGTCTAGCAAGAATGGTTTGAACTGCTTTTAATATCAGATTTTGTTGTTTCACACTTTAATGTTACATCTGAAATAGGGCAAAGTTATATAACATTTTGAAAGAAATTAAAAATGACAAACAAATATACCTTAAATGCCCTCAAAAGGGATTGAGTACAACCACTCTTTAAAATATGTTGGGTTGCTCTGCCGAACTCAGGTGCGTAGGCAGAGGACGGGGGAGAGGGGTTGGGTTCAAGTGTTTCAGACAAACCCTCCCCCTTTGAAATCGAACCACATTTCGAACTACATGGATGGTTCGTCTTGTATTTTCCTACCCTTAGCAATACTGCCTGCAAATGTAACATACCTGCTTATTCCATATGGACATTTGTTCTTGTTTTATCATATTACGGTAAGTATAATTACGCCATACTGA